>KN884218.1:20627-30690 GCA_000934455.1 Apostichopus parvimensis
TCAGTAGGACCTTGACTTGACCGATTACAATTTTTTTTTTTTGTTTGGGTGCCATTGAAGATGATTGTGACATAGCTTTTGACCAATTAGCTGTGCAAGATTTAAGATCGGAAAATGGCATCGTCATAAAGGCTATTTAGTAATTTCTTTGCTTGCGATTCAAGAGAATTTCTCACAAAAGGTGTCGCCTTTTAAATCTGCAAGGGAAAACTTCTCCATCTTGGTTACTTCCATCGCTGGGGTTGGAGTCCCAGATCTTCAAAGAAATTGAAATAAAAGGACCTTGACATTCACATCAACTTAAGAAATCTATCAACAACTTGAACATTTGCTCAGGATGAAATGTTTGCACAAATGTTGAGCAGTTTTTGAGCTGTACATGCTTAAACTTTGACGAAACGATAACAGAGATGACAAAAGGCCAGGCTCAGTCGACGGTAGGAGGACAGATGTTTGGTACGGATCTTTCAACATAGTTCGAAATGTCGTCGTCAGAGGGACAGGGTCGATGTGTGTGTGTTCAGTTTGTTGACTCTTACAACCTTTAATTCTCTGATCGCTTGTTTATTTTAGGCCAGAGGAAAGAATTGTGGGTTAAAAAATGATGATCTTTAAAGACCTCTTGATAAAGATCTTTGGGATATCTCTGAGATGTCACGGTCTAGTTATTTCATCATCTTTTTTTTCCCTTTCTCTTTCTCTTTGGCAGCTTTCAAATAAATACAAGGTTGGCATCTTGTATTGTAGAGCTGGTCAGGGAACCGAAGAGGAGATGTACAATAACGGTTTGTGTTTTGATGTTCTTGTGAGGTCCTCTTAATCATTAGCTCTATCAGTTTACAAAAGAGAAGGGAAAAGAGCATGTTGATTGAAATATTAGGCGATGATATGGGGGGGGGGGGGAGGGCGATGTGGTCAAGTGGTTTAGGCAGTGGAATTGTGATCTAAGGATTGCAGGTTCAAGTCCCGACCAGATCATTGCGTTGTGTCCTAGGGCAACGCACTTTATCTCCATTGCCTCTCCTCACCCAGGTGAATAAATAGGGACTTGCAAGGTAACTTGTAAATATAGTTGTGTGAGCCGGTTTGTGGCTGCACCCTATGGGAAGTCCATCCGGGGGAGATGTGGTTGTGGTGCACTGTGGTGCCCCAGGAGAGATTGTTTGAATTGTACACACTTTGGTGTGTGGGTGTGACAAGTTACCAATGACCAGTCGTGTGAAGAGGCCTAAGCCTCACACAAGACTGTAAACTTTTAACTCTTTACTTTTTAACTTTATGTAACTGAAATCATTTCTTTTTAAAGTATTCATTCATGGTTTTGTTAAGCATCTTCCTAAACTGGTCGAGAGAATAGATGAAGTTATATGAATGATGGTGAGGACCACATCTATATAGTTGATTTATATAAGTCTGGTAGTTGTTAAGACTTCAACTTTATCAGATAATACAGTCACAAATGGAGAAAAAACATGGCAACGTGAAAATGTCTTTAAGATTAATAAGCAAAATAACAAATAGGGAAAATCCCTTTTCATACACTTATATCCTGTCATTAAATAATCAATCAATCACGATGATTGCGTGATTATTTTATATGCTATAATACCAAGAACGATTGCAGGGTGAGGTATCGGTCACTTAGTGTGTATAATGGCATTCATAATGGGGCTTTTAAAAGGATTTCCTGGTAACAAACAATGTGAATCATATATTGAAGAGAAAAATATTCCACACTGCTAGTTAAAGCCCCATCCCTCAGCCCTCCCCTCATCTCAATATCATGCCCTTACCCGAGATATGGTTGATTTAATGTAACCTCCTTTCACTGGCAAAATCTTCAACTACTCCAGGAACTTGGATCACAGTAGGGGTTCTTTATGTCATCTGGGCAGCTGCTCTTCAAAAGCTTTACTTAGGCTATTATAATTTTCTTAAACATTTATCCTTTAAACCTGCTGCTTTTGTAATGTTTAGTTAGCTGTTGAAGTTCTCTGTACTTACAAATTTCATCAAAATCTTTCTTTTTGTAGAAATATTCTTTCCCTCTGTGGATATATGATTGACAAATAGTTAATAAAAGCAAT
Source organism: Apostichopus parvimensis (assembly GCA_000934455.1). Lineage (NCBI taxonomy): Eukaryota > Metazoa > Echinodermata > Holothuroidea > Aspidochirotida > Stichopodidae > Apostichopus > Apostichopus parvimensis. The sequence continues at coordinate 22,715 of KN884218.1, forward strand.
GACAATTTCAGCTGAAGTTGCCTGATGACATCATTCATTCTGCCATTGCCAGATGCATTTTCAATATATATCACAACATTTTTTGTAAAATTAATATCTTCGGGATACAAAAAGCAGTTTGATGGATGTGGTTTTCGCCTTGAGATTCGAAATTCATCAGCAATTTTGCTAAGCAATATACTTCAGCTTCCAGAAAATCCTTTTCTTGGCAACTTAATCGGAGCCAGGCAATAGTCAAAAAGAAGGGAAACAAAGGAAAAGGAAAAGGATGTAATTTTGTGATTAGGTTTTTGTTTTAATAGTGAACCTATACCCCTTCACATAAATTCACCTAAACATGTATTACTACGGCAGTAGCTTATGCCATCATGGTTGTAAGGCTAGAAGAACAGATTATTTGAGCTAGTTGGCACGACCAGTCAAAAGCCTGATTGTCAAGCGAATGAGAATATTGAGGGTCGTTCTATTGCTTTTGTCATGTTTAATTTCAACAGAACATTCGGGTCCTGCCTTTGATGAATTTTTAGAATGCGTCGGAGAGAAAGTGAAACTTAAAGGATTCGTGAAATACAGAGCTCAACTTGACAACAGAAGTAAGTTTTCTGTAGTCTAACTTTAAAAGATCGTAATATTCTTTGTTATTTGAAAATATTCTTTATTATTATGATTTCTGGTCTCCAAAAGCAAAAGTCGAAAACACGGCTTGTATAGTAAAGCACGGTCGACGGTGTTCATGAATACGACGAAAAGAAAGATTGGTTGTGATTGGACTCGCTGCCTTTTCGTTTTGGTTTTCTGTTTCAAGAATCATACATGAAGTACCATTGTCTTCAGTAGAGCTTTGTGGGACATGTCAAAGGCTTGAATTTTTGTGTTTTTTTTCGTACTTAGACAAATTGCAGTTTCATACTCATATTCCAAGAAGCACACCAGGGTTCTGCATTTCTCTCTTTATAAAACACGACACAGTGAACAGCGTTGATATATACTTATGTTTGTCATTCTTGAGGGGATGTATGGATACACTGCAGTGGAACATATTGGTACACCCTGTTTGATCCTGGGATGGGATCCTTCTGGGGGAATTAAATGACCAATAATAATAATAATATAAAGGGGAACAGTCTGTTATAAAGTTTGAATCAAAATGTTTTCATTTGGTTGCAGGGGGAATAGATCTTTCAAATGGGGGAATTCCTGTTGAGTTGTCTGTTGTTTATTGGAACTTTTAATATAACATGTATCTATCTGTGTGTCTGTCCATCCGTCCGTCCGCTTGTCCGTCCCTCCATATATATATATATAAAGCACAAAACAAAGGCTTTCCCTTGTGTGTCAAAGTGTACCAAAATTCATTACAAAAGTTTATTGGTGTATGAAGTTGACGCTCAACAAAAATGACCCTTATAGCTCATAGTGTGATCTAGTTAGCTCGTATCGATTTACTTTGGATTGATTACATTAGCCGGTAATGGATATTTAAATAGACAGGATTAATAACAGGTTTTGTGAACGATCTCTTCCACAGCTGACTCTACAGGACCGCACTCTATCTATTCGGTATACCAGGGTAACGAGATCATGTTCCATGTGTCCACGATGTTGCCTTACACACCCAACAACCGGCAACAGGTAAGTCTCCCATCCACATGTCAGATAAAACTGTCCATTGTTTGGTAAGGGATCCATAAGGATGTATAGCATTTGGTACTTACCTTCACATGTTCTTTTCTGATGATACTTGAGCAAATTTTATCTAATTTTGATGTAAATATGAAAAAATAAAGGTTAAACTAATATTACTACAACAGGATCACTTGGCTTTTGATTCCCATGCTAGTTGTTAATCTTTCAAAGTTACAATGTCCTAGTTAAGATTTCTGTGTATCATTTTGGTCTTAAAAAATTTCTGTTATTTTGGGATAGTAAAAAATATGCTGTCTCAAATGGCCATTGATGGTAGAGTTGGGGGTTGGCTTGTGGGGGGCGGGGTATTTGTATTTACATTCTTGTATTTCTTCATGTATGATTTATGTTAAGATAATTCGATGTGTGTGGTGATGATTATATGCACTTCCCTCCCTCAATGGAAATTTCTGTAACAGTTGTCAAATTTACAAATTCAAAAGTGTCAGTTGAGGGTGGGGAGGGGGTAGTGGTGGGGGAGTTCACTTCATGGGGGTTAACATTTGTAGTTAGGTATTTGTATGTAGTAAGCGTGATGTGATGATGTTGTTAAACTGCTGAAAGGAGTATTATATCACTAACAGTTGAATACCAAGTGACAATTTTGCAAAATTTGATATAACCAAGACTTCCTCCTCAACTCTCATTGATACGTTTAAAACGTAATGTGTAAAAGTAAGTTGGCCTGGCATTCCGATCCTAGCAGGATCTTTCTTCAGAGGCTAAATGACAAGGTTAATGAGCATGGTGAACACAAAAGAGATAGATGTAAGAGGATTAGTAGACAAGGGATCATCCCTTGTCCATCTCTTGTCTACTAATCCTCTTACATCTATCTCTTAGTGTTCACCATGGATGCTCATTAACCTGTCTGTATTCTGTGCGTGTTTTTGTCCCTTCTGTTACTGTTACTTGTCATTCAGCCTCTGAAGAAGATCCTGCTAGGATCCTGCTAAGATCAAATATAATGTGTTAGTTCAAGTTATACTAGTGACAATATGAACGGTCTCCAACCATGCTAGAAAACTTCAAACATTTGTTTGTCATCTCTCAAATAGTTGACTTGAACCTCTCCTGACAACCAATATCAATATTTATCACTTTAAATTTGTCCCTTATTGTGTGTGAATCTGCGGTATCGGTCAGGTTTGAATAGTGTTGTAATACAGATAAGCTGAATGGTATGTTCTCCATCCTTACCCCCCCCCCCCCCCTTCCCCCACCTCCTCACCCTTTCAGTACCATCGGCATGATTCAGAAGAAATGAGATTCAAAGTTAAAAGTCACAAAGTGAATCATCAGAGAGCAAAACTAGGTGTGTTAAAGTGAAAAATGATTAATTTTGAGTTTATTACAATTGACTTCCAGTTTGTGCTATAAGGTTGCAGACAAAGCAACTTTCGTATCTACATCCATGTTTTGATAACCAACAGATGTCGCTATTATTATTATAGATGATTAGTCTAGTACAATTCACTGATCTTCTCCCGGAACAAGAGCAAGACATTTGTGCGTCTGTTAATATTAAAGAGAAGCGCTAGTTGACTAGACTAGATACTGTATGTCTTTAGATTAGACTAGAAACGAAGGTTAACCAAGGTCGTAAACTCTGTAGGTGACTGCTCTAACGATTTGGAGAGGATGATAGATTTATGATATGAGGGCTTATACTAAATCTATAGCCATTTAATCTTGAGGTCAACTGATCTACTTAGCCAAGGTGTTAGAAGTAAATGCTGGTACCATGCAGCTAAATACTACCTCTCGGGTTCCGTCAAAACAAAACAAACTAAGAAGAAATGATCTCTTATCTCAAATTACCAGGAAAGATGATACTCTTCATAAACATACACACACACATATATATAGATATGCTTATATATATGCTATGCTTATGTATTTGCAGCATGTCAATATCCTGGAAGAGAACTTGAATTTGTATAATCATTTTGAAAGTTACGTTGAGTTTCCACATATGGATTGGAAGGGAGTGGGAGGGTTCGGGGAAGTATATATGACCCTAATGGCTTGAAGCGTAAGGAAACATGAAGATAGTAAAACAATATAACAAGGATAAGTCCTCACTTCTTAAACTGATGCGATCCATTGACTTAGCGCACAATATGTTGTAAGTCATATACTTGATCTAGGCTGTTGCTACATAGACTGACAGTAGCAATAGTAGATTATCAGATTCAAACTATCCCTAACTGAAGTTGTTTTTGAAATCTAGAATGCAAGACATCAGAAAAATCTTTCAGGATTTTACCTTAACCTGACAAAATGTATAAATAGACATTATTTCAAAGTAAACCACAAAATTGTTTCATCACCTTGAACCAAAGAGAACATAAAATGTCAAAAGTGCATGTTAGGGATCAATTTTGTCCGATAGCGCATCACAAGATGCTATGCCGAAATTGTCAAATTTTTATGCAGGTCCAAAGATGTATAACAGTTTTTTTTTTTTTGGCACAGGAATCATAGTATATTTTAAAGGAGACAAAGATCAAAGTCTTCAAAATTACTACACAAACTTTGAACACTAAATTATTCCTGGCATTCAAGACCAATGCTTTAACAGATATTACTGAAACTATCAATCAATGAATGTTTGTCATTCGATGTTGTTTCTATCTACCCACTCAAAGGCAATAATGACGTCACACATTTTGAATGTTTACAAAATGACATCCTCAAGGGTATATATGCTATTTCCTCTCATAAATATCATGAGAAAATATTTTATCTGTCCACCTGTGATGCCAAAGGTGTGGTGGATGAAGCTATTTCCTCTCATTAATGTCATGATTGAGAACATTTTTTAGTCGTCCACCTGTGATGCTTGAGGGTGTGGATGAAGATGCTATTTAATCTCATCAGTTGAGTCTATGTCAGGGGTGGGCAACCTTTTTGAATGAATGGGCCAGATATAAGGGGTGACAAATTTGACTGGGCCGCACCTAACCAACGACCTGCTGTTGATTTCAAACCTTTGATTCCTAGGACTTTCAAGCAATAGGTGTGTGTACGTAATCTGTATTCACAAAAACATAATGTCAGTACAGTAACAGTTGATAATTAATGGGGATAGTAGGCCTACCTGACAGCATCATTAGTGCCTATAAATTCTAAGCAGCTAGCTCGTTTTTTGTGATGATGTAAAATAGATTGATTTTTTTTCTGTTCCTGGAGACATCTCCCGGGCCGCAAAAAAATCACTGGCGGGCCGCATGTGGCCCGCGGGCCGTAGGTTGCCCACCCCTGTTCTATGTGATAATATTCAACTTATTCCTTCTGAACAGCCTTTAAAGCCAGTCAATATTTATGAAATGTTAAATAATTCTTATGGACAAAAAGCTAACACGCTCAAACGTGTGCTTTAGTCGTAACAATATCTCAATGCTCCATCGCAATGCTCACATTGTGGGAAAGATCAACATAATCAGATCTTAAGGTAATTTGCAGTTGTTTATCTAACATAATTCATTCATGAGTTAATTCAACATTGCTGTTTTGATTTCCCAAGAATAACTGCTCTGAATTAACATCATAAAAAAAAAACTCATTTCCTTGTCGAAAAGGAAATCGATCATGAAACTTGCAATTTCTTCCTGTTTCTCCCCAGTTACCGAGGAAGAGGCACGTCGGCAACGACATCGTCACCATCATCTTTCAAGAGCCTGGTTCTCTTCCGTTCACTCCCAAGTCGGTGCGGTCGCACTTTCAACACATCTTCATCGTCATCAGAGCCCACGAACCCAACACGGACGATGTGCACTACTCGTAAGTCACTGAACGCTATGTACACACGAGATGATACGGGAGATGGTTTATCTCGGGAGGTCTGAGAATGCGAGAGGCAGGATTTGGTATGACAGAAGGTCGGATATCCCATTCTGGATCTATATGTGTCATCCTGAGAATGGTGCTTACCCTAGATTCCCAGGGACCTGATAAGTGCTTGTGAATTGATTGCCCTGGGAATGGAGGGGGGAGGGGGTGTATGTGTGCATGAGGTAACATGTATTTTGGAATTTTGAGTGGAGTGCAGCAGCCTTTATGAAATAGATGTTTGGATCCTCCAGAAACGTCTGAGATCTGAGAGGATAAAACGAGGATGATGGAGTTGTGTTAAATAGGATCTAGGGTTGTGTCGAGAGGCTGCCATTTTTATCTATTGCACCACATGGCAGACGCTGCAAAAACTGTGTGATGATTGTGACAGACAGGAGTGTCATTGCCTTCTTAAGTTTAAAACTATTTGAAGGAGGCACAAAACTTACCATATGGAAGCTTGTGATGAACAACAGCAAAAAATAATTATTGCCCCCTATTTCAAGAATGAGCAAACTTGATCTGGTCTTGTTTGCTTAATAACTTCAGATATTGACAACAATGTGATCTTTGCTTCTATGGATAGGAACTTGGTAATATATAGGGTGTTGTTGTCAATTTGTTGCTATGTAGTTGCTGCAAAGTACACCTACAAATTGAAAAGATTGTGAAATTGGTATTAAAGGCATTGAAGACTCGCCCCAAACCGTGTGCAGCGCTCTGAAAAAGTTAACTCTCCATTGCTTGCAAGTGAAGTTTTCTTCTTGCTACAAAATGCAGACAGTAATGAAACGTGATACCTTGTTATCTTTTATCTAGACCTGAGATGTCCATTGCTGCTATGTACACTGTGTTGTGGGTATTGACCGTAGCTGTATGTATTGACTGTACACTAGTGTCTAATTACCGACGGTAGCAAGCTGTGTGTGTATTTTCTGGGACCGATGGTGGTGTCTAACACTTTTGTTACACCTCATTCGAAACTAGGTCAGATAACCGGCATGAGACGTTTCTTTGTGCGCGAGTCTTCACACCCTTTAAGGTAGAACAGAGAGATCTGCTGTTATGTGATTGGTTACCCTCTTAAGAGACATTTCTGATCTTATTTCTTTCTATCCTTAGAGTTGCTGTCAGTAGATCAAAGGATGTTCCAGTCTTTGGTCCTCCGCTCCCTCCAGATGCCATCTTTGCCAAGTCTTCAGCATTTGCAGATTTCATTATTGCCAAAGGTTTGTCCAATCTGATTCAAAAATCAATTTAAGCACAGCTGGCTGTATTGCATTATAATCCATATATCTTAATTTCTGCCAATTTCACTCTCTGGACTACGACAAAGGTCTGCACGAAACTATGAATGCAATTAACCCCGCTCCTAGAGGTCAATGTAGCTGTTAGTTATCCTCAAAAAGGAATGAAAACAACAAATATTATCAGCTCTGGTTCTTATATGTGGAAAATAAGCTAGACCAGACCAGGTATATCTGCTTGAAGATCTAGTTTAAGCCTCATTCTGTATTCAATCTAAACATTCCAAACAATCTCTTTTTGATGCTATTCTGTAGTATATAATCACCAAATCTTGATGATTTACCCTTTTTTCGCCAAAATTTTGGTTACATTCCGAGAGGTCCAGCGATTGCAAAATTTGACCTTTGCTTATCAATAGCATTCATTTTGACAAATGCACAGGTGGATGACCCTTTGGTTATAGTTATACATCGGGCTATATGCCTTGCATGTTGGTAACCATACAATGGGTCACGACCCCCACTTTGAAAACCAGGGATTTGGTACACATTTGTGTCCAGAAAAACCATCTTCATATTTAAGGTATCTGTTTGGCGCTGTTTATAATGGAAAGCTATAACGAGGCTTTAAAGAACTCACGTTGATTTTGATATTTACTGGCTTTAACTTACCGTAGGCATCTCTTTGTAGCATTCTTGAAACACAGTAAGACTGTGTTATACATTGAAACATATTGATGACAGTGCAAGAGAAGTTAAGCTGCAAATGTAAACAGCTCCTTGACAAAAAAAAATATCAAAACATGTATCACTACATATCAAGTTACTTTGGCACTTACAGTTCTTTGAGCATGGATTTCTTTCTGGTTCTAGGTATTGACATAAGAATGTGTAACACAAATCCTTACATCCTGACGGATATCCTTTTGATAATACAACTATCCAACCACGACGATACGGGATATGGATTAATGGGATATCACTGTGAAAGTTAATACTATATACTGACAGATGTATGTCCTTTATGTCTAAATTTCACAATGACGATGTTAGAGAGAGTGTTGTGGAATGAATGGTCAGGAGGTATGAGAATGAAATGATAGGTGTCTCACTAAGACTGGTGTCTCATTTAGATGTCTGCATTAGATAGGTATCTCACTTAGATAGGTGTCTGATTTAGATGTCTGCATTAGATAGGTGTCTCAC
>KN884218.1:48500-60533 GCA_000934455.1 Apostichopus parvimensis
GGACAAGAAGTATTATCACCAGAGTCAGAGTTCTGTGTCATCACAGTCATCTCAGAATCAGTTTGTCTCTACCACACCGCAATATAAAAGAGCAAATGTTGCACAGGTAAAGAGGCTGTTGTCATGGTTACCCACTCTATATTGATGTAAAAAAATATTGGCTTCCTCAATTCGAGAGGATACCTTATCATCTTGTAAAGGTCATCTCAGTCATCATAGAATCAGTTTGTCTCTACTACACCACAATATAAAAGAGAAAACATTACACTGGTAAGACGCTGTTGTCATGGTTACCCACTTTATTGCTAATGTTTGTTTTTTTTGGCTCGAATACAGAGGACACTTTTTTAACTTTTATATTGTCAATACATAATAATAAAAAACTTGAGTCTAGAAATGTTATTAATTACAAAACAGACAATAAATTTGCCCAGTACTATTCTTTAAAATTTGATGTACCTGTTTTTACTTCTTTCAATATTAGTTCTTTAATGATATAAGAAATTGTATGAGCTCCAATGGGAAGATGCTTGCGATGTGGTTAATATGTTACTGCTTCAAACAAAAATTCCTCATTCGTACATGCTCAGATCAAAGGAATTCCCCAAAAATATTTAGATAAAGAGATATATCCATCGACAAGTGGAAAGATAAAATTGCATTTTCCAACTCCTCAGCGAAATACTCATTTCTTGACTGGGAAAAAAAAATAAAAATTGGTTAAGGACAAAAAAACGAAACCTTATTTTTTCACACAACAGGCAACAATCAAACTAACTGGAAGCAGGGATGCACTTCATCTTAACAACAGTAACGACAAATGGTACGATAGCAAAGATGATGACTATGAACGTTTCCATGACAACACTGTCTCGGTCTCCAAGGACATTCTACCTGAGAACTACATGCAGTCCAGCAATAAACAACAGAGTATGTCGGCACCACGTGCAAGTCACAAGGAAAGGACCAATTACGCCAGGGCGGAACGGTATAGCCCCACCGAGCACCTCTACAAACCCAAGACTCTGGACTATGAACACATGGCGCCGTCCCATAGTCCAATGACAGAAACTCCCAAACCTCACCAACACGCCCACAGCAGCTCCAATCTGAGTGAACTGTCCCTAGCGACCATCTCCACCCACTCCAGCGGGTCCGGTCCGAGGGATCTGGCCGGGGAGGTCAGATCGCAGCACGGCAGCACCAAGAGACATTCTCCCAGGACCACGCCCGTCTCTGATCCCAGAGGGAAGCACACCCCAAGTCCGACCACTCCCACGCCCGCTCCGGGCACAAAGGACTATCAGTTCCCGAGACGGCCCGGTCCTTCCGTCTCCTCCAGCAGTAGTATGAGCGACAGCAGTCCAAGGAGTAGCAAGAGGTAATGAAACTGGTGTAGTAGTGTATGTATGTCATGCTAGGCTGTGGAGACCACGTATGCATCAAACACAAAGTTTAATTGAAATCAGTTGTGTTGAGATTGAGTGCAAAGCTTTAAGTCTACTTATTATGCGAAGGAACGTCGTGTTCACAGTCCTCTGACTTGTGACCATAATCTGAGAGTGTATTGGCCAATTGGCTAAGGCGACGGACTCGTGATCCAAGGATTGCTGGTTCGATTCCTGCCTAGTTCATTACGTTGTGTCCTTGGGCAAGATGCTTTATCTCACTTGCCTCTCTCCACCCAGGGGTTAAATGGGTACCTGTGAGGTAACTTGTCATTGGGCGCAGTATATAACTGCTGCCGACTGGAGGGATTGTCTCTGGGACAGGTTATCATTGACCAGGGATAATATATTATTTAGTCTACTTATTATGCGAAGGAACTTCATTTTCGCAGTCCACTGACTTGTGACCATGATCTGTATTGTGTCTTTAAGTGTGTGATCTATCCAGTAATAACTGCAGTGTTTTCACCGTGTCAACCCCACAAGAATTTCTCTTGCTCCTTTGGTGGAAGAAAAACCTACTTTCATTTCATGCATTGGAAGTGAGTTTGGGTTTGGGGTAAATCATGCGATATATAATGTAGTTATTATGGCTTAATGTTAATATTGTGATGCTGGGTGACGTAAATTTTTCTGGAGGATGGGGGGAGAGGAGGGGGGGGAGTGACAGGGATTAGCTATGTTAACCATGTACATATCCTGGTTCTAAGCAAAATAAGGCCAAATTTCAAATCAGACATTAATAATAAATATAATCTAATCAATCAGATGGAAGGGATGCCAAAAGTAGTAGAGAAGCATAGTATTAAAATGGTAACATTCCCCTGGTGATTAAAGTCTTTGGGAATGCCATAAATTTGTATATTTGTATCCCATCACTGAAAATGTTTTGCTTTATCATGACAATGTATTTTTGAGATCTTCCTTGTAATATTCTCGACTTCAAAATAGGAATCAAAGTTTCTTAATTTTTTAATCTTCAACGCTGCAGGAGAGGAGCAGACGGTAGGAATGCTTCTAACGAGTCTCTGAACAGCAGATTGCGACCAGGAGTGACCGCAGCCGTGGTCAGTCCAGGACAGGGAACCAAGGTCCAAGAGGACCTCAAGAAGCTCATTGCCCCAGAGGACAATAGTGCTAGCCGGAGACACGACCCATACACAGCCGTGAGTTACCCAGACTATATCGTTTAATAAAACTTCTACATGGTATTTGAAAACTTCGGGGCATAACTTATTTACCACGGTTCCCAAAGTGAGTGGGTTTTGAGCCAAAAATGGGATAGAAACTTTTTTTTTTTTTTTTTGTGGTGTTAGAAGCTAAGTAGTGGTAAGAAGTTTATCCTCGTTATTTGAAATTTAAAACTCGATTGTTGAGCTTATGGAACTGTGCTTTAATAGGACAAAAGTAATTTCTTGATTAATATTGCCAGGGGTTCTATGATTAAATCACAACTGATCACTTCAATATGTCTTCAGTCTTCCACAATGTTTACAAAGTGTGTTGGTATTCAGTTGGACATTTCCAAGTACATTAGGGAATAATACAACCTGTTTAAATTAAAAATTGTTTTCTTATCATCTATTCGCCCATTCTAGTAACATTAAACGTCTTTTTATTTATAGTTAGCTCCGTTTCCAATGCCATCCCAGAAAATTTCTTTCTTAATCAGATTACTTATATATGACATTTTTTATATATGTTTTATATATTTCTTTATTCTGCATCTTATGGCACATTTAGAGGGTAAACCACACTTTCGATTTTTTTTTTACTTGTTTAAATCATATTTTGTGGAATTTTCGTGGAGTGTTTATTGAAATCACTGCTTTGATGTTTGTTTTTTCTCTTGAATCTGTCGACCACGTTTTCATTTACGAGTGCTTGAAAAAATATGGATTTGTACCCTCATCAATTTCCTGCTTGAAATAAAGATTCTTTTAATGAATGACACTTTATTATACACTGTATCCCAAGAAAAGTTATCACAGCTTTTAATCATTATATACAACCTCCCTTTCACGTGTGGTTTGAGAACACACTCGCAGGTGTTTGCTGTTTGTAGCATGTCATGAAATTGTGGTTTATTTGTGTAGGACCGGTCCGAGGGTGGTCGCAGCGGTGGTTTAGCTCAGTACCGGGTCACTTTACCTCCTGAGTTATCGGTAACGACTTCCTTCACATTTCATAGAGCTCACATCGCATGTTCTGCCGATTAACCCTTCGAAAGCTTCTCTTAAATTTCAGTCCAAGCTTTTCATTTGCATTGGTTTTTTTTTAAAATTTTGTTAATCAATAAACTTCTCAATGTTTAATTAAAACTATTATTACATTATGATACAAGAAATGGGTGATTTATTTGTTGGGATTTATTTTAACAAATTTTTTTTCACAAAGTCTTATCCAAGTTTTTGAACATTTTATCAGCTGCTCTGGTATATTTATTCGAATTGACATGGCAGCTTCTCACACATATTTTTATTAATGTACTAAGTGTATGGTACATGCAATAATCAATGCATTGATTGTGTGCATTTATTAATCAATCTATCAATCAAACCTTCAATTGGTTCAGTTCTCATGCAGTTCTCATTTCAACAGGAATGTATGTTTTATGTTTTCTTGACCAACTTTTTATTCAGAAGAATTCATGATTTATAATTGACTAGGCTAGTTGCTTCAGACATTCTGTAAAAGCTCTCATGTTTATAAAAGAATTCAAATTGAATTAGAGCTTCAGTTTTTAAATTACAGAGAGAGAGAAAGCTGCTGTAATATCTGCAAATAGAAAAGCCTTTGTATATAGATGCCAGTAAAATAGCTCTGAGGCTTTATATAGATCCGGAGACTTTAAATAGATCCTGGCCAGGAAAAAGCAAGAAAAAGTAAATTTCCACATCTTTCCTGAAGCAAACGTTTTTTTTTCTTCTGAGAGCTCAACAGATGTTTCCTCATATCTCTTTCAAAGGTCAGAATGATGATTCTCAAAATTAGTTTAAAAAAATAAAAAATTAATTAAAAAAATTAATTAAAACAAAGTTGAAACATGATAACTGGACGAGACATGCAAGAGAATTTGTACCGATTCTATTTGTGAAAGTTGAACTGTTTTCTACAGGATCACTTACGAAAGATTTCATAAACACTTAAGTAATGATTTACTTAACAAAACACTTGATTATTTGGTGCTAGCTCATGTTCTCTGTATCCTGCTTATCTTCCTTCCATAACTGTTAATATTAATTTCATTTTATATTTGCTTTTGTGATGGCATAAAAGTTACTTTATGTTTAGTGTATTCTATCCCAATTGAACTTATACTCTTAAAATTCAATTCCTTTGGGGTGGGGAGTTTGATTTTACTTACTATTAGCTTGACTACCTTATTAATTATATTTCATTCAAGTTAGAAGCCTTTACCTTTGAACACTGATATGTATGGGAGTGTCTCATTTGTCTTTAACATACAAATTATTTATGCTCATATGAATTAGGAGAGTTTTACCTTTGAACACTGATATGTGTGTGAGTTTCTCGTTTGTCTTTAACATATAAACTATTTATTCTCATATGAATTAGGAGAGTTTTATCTTTGAACACTGATATGTGTGTGAGTTTCTCGTTTGTCTTTAACATATAAACTATTTATTCTCATATGAATTAGGAGAGTTTTATCTTTGAACACTGATATGTGTGTTAGTTTCTTGTTTGTCTTTAACATACAAATTATTCACTCTCATATGAATTAGGAGAGTTTTACCTTTGAACACTAACATGTGTGTGAGTTTCTTGTTTGTCTTTAACATACAAATTATTTATTCTCATATGAATTAGGAGAGTTGTACCTTTGAACACTGATATGTGTGTGAGTTTTGTGTTTGCCTTACCTACGATTATTTACACTCGGCCATGAGCTAGGAGAATTAGTCTCACCCGGAGTCAACTTGGAGTAACGTTGCCTGCCTAATTGCTTTACCCCACCATTTTTCCAGTTACACTGTTCTTGATGTTATTTGTGGTTTTGTGTACTTTATGTGACATTTTACTAATGGAGGAGCATCAACTAAAGTTGCATGGTAATCCATAGTTTCTATATCCTGGTCCAAATATAACATAATACATTCCATGTTTAAGGGAAAGATAATGCCTTATTTGGTATTTTCATCAACTTTCTGATAGTACATTTTTAGGAATATTTGTTTGTGTGAATATGACATCATGTGCTTCAAACGTTTAGTGTGTTTCTTTGCATTCTTATTACAATGGAGTCCCCCCCCGCCTTCACTCTAATGGACATGGGTTTTGCAAATGGTGAATCTATAAAATATTGAACCTGTTCACATGAACTAATGATGGCAGTGGGTTGCAGTGTCAAACATTCTACCTTGAAAACATGAAAAGAAAAGCTCCCCGAAACGACTTTTATACTAGCATGTCCCCCAAACGGAACAAGATTTTGCTTAGCCGTTTGGGGGAGTAGTTCTTCACAGCAATCTCTGTCATTTAAACCAAAGTTGATGTTTGGGGTTTGTGTCTCCTTTAATGCTCCTCATATTTCATATTCAAAAAGGAACAATAATCATTTGAAGGATAACAATTAGGTAGAAAATTAATTTTGACATGTAGGTTGTCTTAAAACTCAAACTGCTAGTAGTAGTTGAACAGCAAAAGCCACACCCTAATATTATAGTATCGTGTGATTTCACCTGCTAATTTGAGGTCTTAATATCGCCTGGTGGTATTAAACGTGATCGAATTTCATCTGCGGTATCCGACTGTACAGTGCCATATGTAATGTAATTTTCTTAACGGTGAAGTTGGTTTAGATTTGAGGATGGCAAGGGGGGGGGTTTAAGATGAGGATATAAACTCAGTACTTTGAATATAAATTAACCCTTATAATGTGTTTGATATAAAAGCATATTAAACATTAAATCAATTTTTTTTGTCCCTGTTGGGTTCCATCATATTCCTTACATATGTCATTGTCAAACTATATGGTCAATTTCATTATCAGGATCAGTTACAATATGTTACCCTGTAAAATGTCTCCCCATTTGCCCTGTTGATCATTTTGCACTTAACTGTTATGTATTGACATTGCATGCTGTGTTTTTACAAAACTAACAAATGTTTGTATTTTTGATTTTTTATCATGTATGATTTAGAAATGATCATGTGACATAATTTGTAGTGAATTGGCCATATGTCTGAGTAGAAGGGGGGGGGGGGGTTGGGGGATTGGTCAAAAGTAACATTTGTGGAGAACAAACAGAAAGAAGATGTATGTATGAAAATGCCCGTTGCTAGCTGTTAGACACAACAGAAACTGCAAGATAAATAAGCGAAGCAAATACAGTTTGTGGATAGAGGGTAGATAGATTTGTTGAGAGGGGGAAAGGGGAAGGGGAGGGGGAAGGGGAGGGGGAAGGGGATGGGGAAGGGAGAGGAGAAGCAGATCCTTTCAGCTGTGGGTGGGGGGGTGGGTGGACTGGTCATCTTAAGCATCAGTGATGGCTTTTGGAGTTTCTTCCTCCTGTTTAATATTTTATGTTAAGAAGCATCTTTTGCTTTTATAACATTCCTAAAACATCGGCTGAAAAGTAACTTTGCTGGAAGTTGTCAACTATTTTCTCTGTTTATTTGTATTAGTTATTTATCCATAATTAGTTGTGTATTGAAGACAGACCTGTAGACTTGATACCAGTTTTTTCATGAGGGATTTTAC
This sequence comes from Apostichopus parvimensis, assembly GCA_000934455.1. Classification (NCBI taxonomy): domain Eukaryota; kingdom Metazoa; phylum Echinodermata; class Holothuroidea; order Aspidochirotida; family Stichopodidae; genus Apostichopus; species Apostichopus parvimensis. The sequence continues at coordinate 55,677 of KN884218.1, forward strand.
TCATATTTAACAACCTCTACATTATATCCTAAATTTTTGTGTATTTTTCTTGGACACCGACAGGCTAGACCTCCTCCGTATCCTAGCAGCAGGAATGCCAACCTCTTGGGTCGAACCTTGTCCGACGAGAGCATCTCTGCAGGTGGAGGAGGAGTAGGGGGAGGGGGAGGTGGCTCTCACACCCAACCCATGAAGAAGGGTAACGGAGGAGCCAACAGGGGGAGCGGCTACTCTGACAGCGGTAATTTTTCCAGTAGCCAGTCTTCTACCCTACCGTCAAAGACTATACCAGAATCAAGAAACAGAGGTGACTCACAGTGACTCTTATTTCAAACATTCTTTTTTTATTTTCTTTATCTATTTATTTGTTTCCACAAAAGTACAAAGTGGAGGGAAGTCTTCCATAAAGCGTAATAGCTTAACAGTGTGGAAGACTCCCTGAATTCTTTTCCCTGAATTCCCTGTATTAGCTTTTGTCAATTTCCATCGTCAAGACTTGGGATCATTTTGTTGTGGTTTTTTAGCGTACAGAAAGTTCAAACAAAACATGGGAAACAAGATTTGCATTCCGACATTATCAGTCTATGCCATTGTGTAGCTTGTACTTCAACAATTTGTCCTTTTATCAACTTGTCAAACTTTTTTTTCTTTCCAAGCAAAAGCATTGCTTGTTTGGGTACAGTCTTTTCATACATCCTGCTTAACTATTGTTTTTTAAACGAATAAGTGGCAGCATATAATCCCCTCCCCACCTCACCCTTAAGAAAAAAAAAAGTATAAGAATAAAAAGACTATTACATCGAGTTTAGAAAATTCTGATAGATGTGGTCAGAGCAAAGGAGTTTACTTGTTTGGTGCACAATAGTGTCCATACCCGATTATGACTGTGTTTACTAAATAGCAACAACAACCCCCTCCCCCTCCCACTCCCCCTTCCCCCAAGAAGATAAAGAAAGAAACAAATGAAACAGACTATAAGATTATTTTGAGCATGTAGTGAAATACCCTATAACACAGAATCACCTGATTTAAATCGCTAATTTTCTTGAAACAGTTCCTATCGTGTAAGATCTTTTCTCTCACAATTGTCTTGATTTGCATTGATAAAATGACATGCTGTAATATCTTTCCTCCCACTCCTCAGGTTCCAATTACTCAAGGATATCCCCCGAAGGAGCCGCAGCGCCAGCTCTAGCCGCAACCTTCCCCCTTCCCGATAGCACCACGTCTTTAGATTGGAAGAACCTGGTAGAGACGGCACAAATGTTTGAAGGTAAGGCATTGATCGGCTTTCAGTGGGGCTCTCAAGCGGTCTAACAGAGGAGGGGGCTGGGCGGTCTTAATCGGTTCGAACTTGCAACGTCCGTACCGTTTAACGATCTGTGACCTGTAGTAACACGGTCGCCTGACAGAGCACTTGCAAGCTGCGAACACGCCCGATGTACTTGCATACCGACGTGCCGGGCGATCGACTAGTTCGTGGTTCCACTCATACGGTTTTCGCCGAACTAAAAACATGCTTTAGTAAACACGAGTTTAGCTGCTAAAAAAACAGGTAGCATGATTTAAATTTTAAACATGTTTTGGAAGACCTGTCCTTGGATGATGACAAACGTAGTTGTATGTACTACTATCGATCAACTCACAGTACTGTTACAATCTTCAGTCAGAGACTGCAACCTGTCGAGTTTTGTGAAACTAGATAGGACTGAATGACAGCTCTCCCTGCAATGGGTGGAGAGCTCCGTCATTCCCCCCCGTGGTTCTAATGCAATTATGCTCATCTCCGGTAGTCCTCAAGTTTATTTTTTTCATTGATTGAAGTTGTTTAACATGTAATTCAAATCAATACACGGAAACAATAAGCTGATAAGAACATCATTTGTTTTGAAGTTTAGTTCTGGTTAGGTTGAGTTCTGGTTAGATTCAAGAATCTAGACAAGAGGCAGACAAAATGTTGGCATTATGAAAAAAAGGATGTATTTTGATTCCCCACTGACGGAAAATTGGGCAATTTTGCAAAAGGTACTCCGTTATCGATGAGGTCGGTACAGCAGTATGTAAAGTGTTCTGCTGAGTTTAGAATGGCTGTCAATCAAAAGAAAAGACTTGTTTCTTTTTCTGTCTCAACTTTGTCACAGATAGTACCTTTGAGACTAAATGAAACGATAACAGCATCGGTTTATACTATATTAAATCTTAGCATAGGATACAGAAACCTTCCATGCTCTTTGTCAAGTGTAAGTCAACCACGTATCCTGCTCTTTAAATACTGTTAATTAACAGGAAGTACACATATCAGTAGAGGATATGGGTGAAGGAATGTTTATTTCTCATGATTTGATTACTAAGTAATTAATTAAGTCTTGCCGACCACGAGCGGCTATGATGGCGATGCCCCACTAATGAACTTGCTCAGACAATTGATGGTTCAATTAGAGAGCATTTCCTCCTTTGATTAGTTCTGGTTCAGCCTTTAAATGAGTTTTTAATATGAATAAATATTATAAATGATATTATATTATTAATATTTGGTGTTAGTCATAGACCAGGGGAGCCGGAACGTGAGCGATCATGCTTCCGTTCGTCTCCAAAAATAGGTGGGGAGACGATAGCGTCGACAATATTTAGTTTGCGGACGAGTAAATTTTGTATGGTAAAGATAGGTACTTGATCATGGCTTAAGGTAGCATACGCCCATTAAAAGCCCCATTGACTTACACACTAAATCACAAAAGTAATGTGGTCTCTAAGTCTAGATAGAAGTTTTCACTAGCTAAACGCTACCCATCACTGGATAGCTGACAAGTTGGCCTTTCATGGCACCATCAATTTTCTGTACCATGACCGCGCAGATTTTTAGCTATCCGAGCCGGAAGTTTTCGTCACTTGTAAACAAACCTCTTCACCCAGTAGTAAACAATTTTCCTACGCTGCTCCTGGGAGGCCTAAAGGGGTCTAAAATTGCCTCAATTGACCCAATTTTCTCACCACATGTACTTCCATTCATGCTCTCAACATGCAAGCAGCCACAAAAAACTAGATCATGATTGATAACAGGTCAAAAAAAATGTTCTCCTGCTGCTTTTTGGCACTTTTCCTGAAGGAAAACAATTGAGCTGATGGATATAGACTCTAATAGGAGTATGCCATCTTGACTAGGCCTATTAAACAAACCTCATGTCTCCCTTGTGTGTGTGTGTGTGTCTTTTTTCTCTCTCCTTGACAACTTCTCATGTACTAAAGTTATTTTCTTCACACCCTGACATTCAGGCGAATGTCATAATTGGCAAACGAGTGTAGTTGTATGAAATCATACCAGTTGTGAACGACTGCTCTATGAGTCAGTGCAGTTGTATGCTTACACTGTGGTGCATTTTTGCCCTTTCATAACCACTATTGAAAGAAGCTTTTTTATGTTTGTTTTATCACATTTCTTGTAAGTTTGCCTACTTATCAGGTTTTTCCTCAAAATAAGATGATGATCAGTCAAGCTAAGAGATGTTCCTATACTTTGTTTATCGAATGAAAATTATGTTCGTCATGGTGGAAGAGATTTCATTGGATTCAGTCTCCCAGCCTTTTTTGTTTGTTATACTAGTAGTGCTAATCACATACAAGAAGCAGATCAGAAAGTTTCCATTTCTTATACAATTTCTGTCTTGAAAGAAAATAGCTAAACTAAGCACTTGATCAGTTAATTAAATTGAATGTATGATTATGAGATTTTAGTATCAATACACCAATGAAGATTTCAACTAAGAGTGTGAAACAGTTTTCTTTTTAAAATAAATGTTCCATTGTCTGCCAATAGAATATCCCTTTAAAGGCAGTGTGTAACCTGACATCGAGACTGTTCATTGCCACTTTGTAAATTAGAACAATTAAGCCTTTATCTGTCCTTACCCTGCTTATTGCAAGTTTCCTCAGGGCTTTGTTTTTGCAACCGTCTTAATTAGATCTTTTCATGTCCTTCCTGTCCCGTTAAAACACCCTCCGCAGAGCAAAGGCAGGGATAAGACAGCATCAGTGAAACCGAGCCGATACAGGCGGCTCGACCCGATGGCACAAGGGTTTTAGTCATCGGCAAGTTTCAGAAGCTGCATGCTGGGTACCGCCGTATCGTATGACACTTAAATGCTATCACGTCTCAAAACAGCATGGCACCCAGGAAATTAGCTGATTGCTATCAGGGTATCGGGGCGAGGTTTTCGAGATTCTGGCAGTTTTTAAAGGCAACTTTACGGGATAGTTCTTCTCAGTTTTGGGAATTAGTACTGGGGATTTTTCACAAGGGAACGTACAATCTCTCGGGTGATAAGGATACCCTTCACGGTGATTTCCTTTTGCTTTAATTTCCTTTGGGAAGTAGGATTTGATTTACGTTCAATTTTGTGTGTATAGTTTTTTGGCTGTGGAATAATTGTTGTGTGTGTATATGTGATTTTTGTCTGTGAAATCAGTATGTTCTGTGATAAGGCATGCACTGGCAACAATTTTATTGTTGCCATGGCAATTGTTTTCATTTGCATCATTTGTCTTTTTCATCAAGTGTGCTTGAACGGTACACTGTGTAGTTAGTTTGCTGCATTAATGTCACAGCTGCTTGAATGTCTTGGGGAGAGCACTTTCATTTTCAAAACAAACTTTAATGATTAAGCCCTGACCTACCATGTTTTCCTAGCAGTTCTACCTAGCCTAGCTTAACTTTGAATATAGAAATCAGGGCTGAAGCTGTTTCTTTTAAGGTAAATTAATTACCACCTTCACTTTTATAGAAATAAATACTTTGAGAGAATTTGAAATAGACCCATTGAACCTGTCATTTAACTGAATCTGGGTCGGAACAGAAATATT
>KN884218.1:60583-83575 GCA_000934455.1 Apostichopus parvimensis
CCGTGGTTCTAATGCAATTATGCTCATCTCCGGTAGTCCTCAAGTTTATTTTTTTCATTGATTGAAGTTGTTTAACATGTAATTCAAATCAATACACGGAAACAATAAGCTGATAAGAACATCATTTGTTTTGAAGTTTAGTTCTGGTTAGGTTGAGTTCTGGTTAGATTCAAGAATCTAGACAAGAGGCAGACAAAATGTTGGCATTATGAAAAAAAGGATGTATTTTGATTCCCCACTGACGGAAAATTGGGCAATTTTGCAAAAGGTACTCCGTTATCGATGAGGTCGGTACAGCAGTATGTAAAGTGTTCTGCTGAGTTTAGAATGGCTGTCAATCAAAAGAAAAGACTTGTTTCTTTTTCTGTCTCAACTTTGTCACAGATAGTACCTTTGAGACTAAATGAAACGATAACAGCATCGGTTTATACTATATTAAATCTTAGCATAGGATACAGAAACCTTCCATGCTCTTTGTCAAGTGTAAGTCAACCACGTATCCTGCTCTTTAAATACTGTTAATTAACAGGAAGTACACATATCAGTAGAGGATATGGGTGAAGGAATGTTTATTTCTCATGATTTGATTACTAAGTAATTAATTAAGTCTTGCCGACCACGAGCGGCTATGATGGCGATGCCCCACTAATGAACTTGCTCAGACAATTGATGGTTCAATTAGAGAGCATTTCCTCCTTTGATTAGTTCTGGTTCAGCCTTTAAATGAGTTTTTAATATGAATAAATATTATAAATGATATTATATTATTAATATTTGGTGTTAGTCATAGACCAGGGGAGCCGGAACGTGAGCGATCATGCTTCCGTTCGTCTCCAAAAATAGGTGGGGAGACGATAGCGTCGACAATATTTAGTTTGCGGACGAGTAAATTTTGTATGGTAAAGATAGGTACTTGATCATGGCTTAAGGTAGCATACGCCCATTAAAAGCCCCATTGACTTACACACTAAATCACAAAAGTAATGTGGTCTCTAAGTCTAGATAGAAGTTTTCACTAGCTAAACGCTACCCATCACTGGATAGCTGACAAGTTGGCCTTTCATGGCACCATCAATTTTCTGTACCATGACCGCGCAGATTTTTAGCTATCCGAGCCGGAAGTTTTCGTCACTTGTAAACAAACCTCTTCACCCAGTAGTAAACAATTTTCCTACGCTGCTCCTGGGAGGCCTAAAGGGGTCTAAAATTGCCTCAATTGACCCAATTTTCTCACCACATGTACTTCCATTCATGCTCTCAACATGCAAGCAGCCACAAAAAACTAGATCATGATTGATAACAGGTCAAAAAAAATGTTCTCCTGCTGCTTTTTGGCACTTTTCCTGAAGGAAAACAATTGAGCTGATGGATATAGACTCTAATAGGAGTATGCCATCTTGACTAGGCCTATTAAACAAACCTCATGTCTCCCTTGTGTGTGTGTGTGTGTCTTTTTTCTCTCTCCTTGACAACTTCTCATGTACTAAAGTTATTTTCTTCACACCCTGACATTCAGGCGAATGTCATAATTGGCAAACGAGTGTAGTTGTATGAAATCATACCAGTTGTGAACGACTGCTCTATGAGTCAGTGCAGTTGTATGCTTACACTGTGGTGCATTTTTGCCCTTTCATAACCACTATTGAAAGAAGCTTTTTTATGTTTGTTTTATCACATTTCTTGTAAGTTTGCCTACTTATCAGGTTTTTCCTCAAAATAAGATGATGATCAGTCAAGCTAAGAGATGTTCCTATACTTTGTTTATCGAATGAAAATTATGTTCGTCATGGTGGAAGAGATTTCATTGGATTCAGTCTCCCAGCCTTTTTTGTTTGTTATACTAGTAGTGCTAATCACATACAAGAAGCAGATCAGAAAGTTTCCATTTCTTATACAATTTCTGTCTTGAAAGAAAATAGCTAAACTAAGCACTTGATCAGTTAATTAAATTGAATGTATGATTATGAGATTTTAGTATCAATACACCAATGAAGATTTCAACTAAGAGTGTGAAACAGTTTTCTTTTTAAAATAAATGTTCCATTGTCTGCCAATAGAATATCCCTTTAAAGGCAGTGTGTAACCTGACATCGAGACTGTTCATTGCCACTTTGTAAATTAGAACAATTAAGCCTTTATCTGTCCTTACCCTGCTTATTGCAAGTTTCCTCAGGGCTTTGTTTTTGCAACCGTCTTAATTAGATCTTTTCATGTCCTTCCTGTCCCGTTAAAACACCCTCCGCAGAGCAAAGGCAGGGATAAGACAGCATCAGTGAAACCGAGCCGATACAGGCGGCTCGACCCGATGGCACAAGGGTTTTAGTCATCGGCAAGTTTCAGAAGCTGCATGCTGGGTACCGCCGTATCGTATGACACTTAAATGCTATCACGTCTCAAAACAGCATGGCACCCAGGAAATTAGCTGATTGCTATCAGGGTATCGGGGCGAGGTTTTCGAGATTCTGGCAGTTTTTAAAGGCAACTTTACGGGATAGTTCTTCTCAGTTTTGGGAATTAGTACTGGGGATTTTTCACAAGGGAACGTACAATCTCTCGGGTGATAAGGATACCCTTCACGGTGATTTCCTTTTGCTTTAATTTCCTTTGGGAAGTAGGATTTGATTTACGTTCAATTTTGTGTGTATAGTTTTTTGGCTGTGGAATAATTGTTGTGTGTGTATATGTGATTTTTGTCTGTGAAATCAGTATGTTCTGTGATAAGGCATGCACTGGCAACAATTTTATTGTTGCCATGGCAATTGTTTTCATTTGCATCATTTGTCTTTTTCATCAAGTGTGCTTGAACGGTACACTGTGTAGTTAGTTTGCTGCATTAATGTCACAGCTGCTTGAATGTCTTGGGGAGAGCACTTTCATTTTCAAAACAAACTTTAATGATTAAGCCCTGACCTACCATGTTTTCCTAGCAGTTCTACCTAGCCTAGCTTAACTTTGAATATAGAAATCAGGGCTGAAGCTGTTTCTTTTAAGGTAAATTAATTACCACCTTCACTTTTATAGAAATAAATACTTTGAGAGAATTTGAAATAGACCCATTGAACCTGTCATTTAACTGAATCTGGGTCGGAACAGAAATATTATGAAATGCAGCCATCCATTTCTATCTTGAAATTTGCACAGTACAAAAAAATTATTATTCTTCAGCAATGGATTTGCTGAGCTTTTAATTACTCTCAGGTAGATTATGCCAGATTCATAGGTTATTTGGTCTGTTTTGAAGTATTTTGAATGTACTGAATTTTTGGCAAGGCATGTGTCTCATAAATTTTACAAATGACTTGTAGTTGTGATCACAAGATACAAGGGATATCTATGTAGCTAATTAAGCTTGTCGTACTCTAAATTCTTCTGACGATCCTTATAATTACATCACTCCTGTGGTACGTGTCTCCTCTACATAAACACTCCGTTTTACTGTAGCCTAAGAACTGGTAACTTTTGGCAAGAGTTTCTGTTGTTGGCTTAAGATTACATACTGTAGGAAGTAATAAATTCATTGGAACCTTCCTCAACATACCCCCAAAGATTAGATATCGAGTTGAGGATAGCTTGAAATGAGCATGTAAAAAATTAGTGTTGATGCAATATTTTCTAATGAGTTTTCACAGCCACCTAGTACAAGTGTGCACAAAGATTCATTGACCCTCCACAAATTGAAAATGGAAGGAAGGTATTCTATATATAATAGGATAATTTATTGAAGAATGAAAACAAGAAAAAAGGAAAAAGCAACAAAAATGTTCCTTCCCATTTCCTCAATAAAGCCAAATTGGTCACAGGCAGGTAGCTTATAAATATTAGTGATAATGAGCTAAACGTTGATGTGTCATGCTCAAAATGATTGCTGACAACAAACAGCTCAATGCAAGCATAGGCAAAGATTCAATGGACCTTTAAGAAATTGTATTGCTGTAAGGACCAAAAGAAAATAACTAAATAAAATAAATAAATAAGTAAAAAATTGAAAATATTGAACAGAAGGAAAAACAGTTTGAATGAAATTATATATGCATATAAGTTTTATCGCTCCTTGAGGAAGGCAGGAGGAATCTTGGGATGGTGATTGCGTGTGTCACAAATGTGTGTTTGTGATGCCATGTGTTTTGAACCCAATCACTTACCATGCATACTACTTCATGTGTGTTTGTGATGCCATGTGTTTGGAACCCAATCACTTACCATGCATAGTTGTGTTTGTGATGCCATGTGTTTTGAACCCAGTAACTTACCATGCATACTACTTCAATGAACTTCATACTTGGTGTGTGGATGTCCCTCAGTAAGTTTCTTGGCTGTTTTAGTTTTTAGTGGAGATCAAAGCTCATTGTAGGGCACCAGAGGCCAAAATATGAATTCAACAATTTCAGCTTTGGTGAAAGTCATAGTTGCCTGGTCTGTGTCACTTAATGAGTCTGTATTTTATTTGTAGTGTTGGTGGAGGTCAAGATCAATATGAAGGTCAAATTTGACTATGTTGTAAACAAGCTATTTGAATCAGTCAATGATGAATGTCATATATAGTATGTAGATGTCTCTTGATGAGATTCTTGTTTACTGTTGCAAATAAGGTGAAAGGTCATTTGGGGTCATCAGTAGTTCAAATTTGCATGAAAACCAAAATGTGGATTTACTTCCCATTTATCACATAAATTATTAAACCTAAACCATAGATGTATCTTGATCTGCTTAAGGTAATGTTCATTGCTATAACAATGTATCCCCATGAATTAACCATTGTTACAGTTAGTCGTATACTTTACCTGTACATGAGTTAATCTCAGATCACCAGATAATGTAACCTGTTGACATCTCCATGGTAACGTTTCCTGTAAAGTCAGAATATATTTCCTGGTAGAATATCGAAAGGTTTTACTTGTATTGATTGAGGACGGCTCAAGAGTTCAAGCTGTAGATTTAATACCTGTACAATTGATTTACAGATCACCAGGCCTACAGATCGGTCTCGGCCGACACCCTAAACGAGCTGGACGACAACACTCCGACCATATCCGGACTCTCTCAGACGCCGGATAAACGGATGAGCAAAAGCAGCGGATCCATCAGTAGACCTCAGCAGCAGGGGCGGGCCAGGAGCATGAGTCAACGGGAACCAGAAAAAGGGTAGGTAGTCATACAGGATGTCAATGATAAAGAAGTTAGGACACTCACACCCATGATAACTAGCACACATTACTCGAGGTCACACTCAGAAAGCACTAACAGTATAGATACTATACTGAAAACTATTTATGTGCTGAGAGATTTGAAAAGCAAACAGCTTCTGATGAACTCAACTAACCTTGACTGTACATGACTGAGGTTGACTCATCTAAAGTAAGAGCCTTTGAGGTGTTACCTTGTATCAAAAAATAAAAGAAAAAAGGAGTTTCCTTCAGGTTCAAAGTTAATTATATTCCTGATCAAAACCTTGATTAAGAAAGCAACAGTTGGAACAGTTTCTGATTTATAGTACAAATTTTGTGAGGTTTTCAGTTTGTGTGATGTCACAATTATGCAAAGAAGAACCAACAGTATTGGATTGTGCAAAGAAATTTTTACCTTTCAAATTCGATCTCCTGAGGAAGTTGTCTTTGGTTAACTAGAAGCCCGTTAACCTTATCGCCTTGGCCTTGAGACCAAATTGTTTTCTCTACATTTAATAAAAAATGATGAGCTGTAAATTCAATTCTCCCATTTCCGATCAAACTTTGATAAATGAAGAAACTGACCAGTGGCTTACACTTGATTGAAAATTCTTGAGGTCTGAAGCCTTTGATATGCCAGTTATGAAGAAAACACTTAGCAGTGTAAAACACTTAACTGTGTAAAACACTTAACTGTGTACAACACTTAACTGTGTAAAACACTTAACTGTGTGAAAACACTTAACTGTGTCAAACACTTAACTGTGTCAAACACTTAACTGTGTCAAACACTTAACTGTGTCAAACACTTAACTGTGTAAACACCTAACAGTGTAAAACACTTAACTGTGTCAAACACCTAACTGTGTCAAACACTTAACTATGAAGCTTTTGAGCAAATTTGTGTTGTGAGAGATGTTAACCTCTGAAGCACAACAAGCGCTCTGAATTGTCACAACTGAAGATCTTGAAAGCTAAGAGCCTTTATCTTCTAAGATCAAAATAATCAAGCTTAAGATTATATTCTCCTTTTTCCGATTCACTTGTGATTAAAGAGAGCATGAGATGTACCACCTTGCAATTACTGGAGGTTTAAAACATATCATGTGAAATCTCTAGCATGGCGAAAGTCACACTTCCTTCTAAAAGCTGCAAGAGTAGCTGTTGAAGTGGACAAATATGACCATTTCCAGCCTTTTCCTACATATATTTGTATTAATATTTTTTTTTCACATTTTAGATTTGTTACACTTTTTTGTGCATATCTTTACATATTTCTTACTTTTTTATATTCTTACATATTTTTATATATCCTCACATATTTTTATATTATTATTTTTTTTTACTTTTTAGATTTCTTACATTTTTTTGCATATCTTAACATATTTTTGATAAATTCCTTACTTATATTTATTACGGAGCAGGAGGATTGTTATGATTTTCGGATGTGTAATATTTTTATACATTGGCTGAATAAATAAATGAATTGATTGATTGACCAAGCATCTTTTTAGCCTTGGCATTTTAAAGTTATCCAGTTTGCTCCAGAATCAAAGTAATAATCTTTAACTTGATAGATTTTCTCCCTGATCTTACAAAGATGCCTAAATGTTTATATTACAGATTTGCTAAGGTCATGTAGCTTTCTGATCTCTTATGGGCACTGCAATATATGTTACTTGGGTACAAAGTGTTAGCGTGGAGATCATTCAGCAACCGTCATAATTTGATGTTTTTAATCAATTCTTTCTTCAGCGGGACAGGAGACAACCCGTCCGGAAAATCTAAACATGAATTAGAACAAGAATTACAGAAGTTGCAGGAAGAACTCCACCAGGTAAAATTATACCCAAGCTGATGCCACTAATCTGACCTATGCTCATTATCATAATGGATCAAATCAAACCATTGCTTAAGTCATGAGAAATGGCTTCCATTGCTCTCAATTTTTATAATAAAACATGGAGATTAAAATATTATGGGTCTGGAGGTGGAGTGACACGAACAGATTTAATGTAGCATATAGGAGGTCATGGTTCATCGCATAGCAGAGCACGGAGGGTTTTCTTTTTTCATCCTCGCACAATCCCCAAAATTTCCAAATATCTGAAATAATCATCAATAAGTCTCAAGAAACAAGAGAAGAAAATAGATCCCTAACTTGTCTTCAGCTAATAATACCATTCAATGTGAGTATAAGCTGGATGCACTTTGCATTGCCGTATTTGCATTTGATGATCATTAGTGTTTTGGGGTAAAGAATTTGTCTTCCAGGCATTCTTTTACCAAGGTAGTCTTATCATGTTTTAGGCTCACAATCATGCTGTACTTTATCCTGACAATTTCACCTCTTGCAAAGAATCTGAATTGAATCTTTTGAGAAGATATGCCATAGATTTTGTCAGATATGATTTTGTCTTTTGTTCTTTGCAGGAGAGACAGTATAAGGATTCTATGCAACAGAAACTGCACAAGCTTTTTCAGGCTCAGGGAAGAGAGGCCATGATAGGCTCGGCCGAAAACATCCGGGAATTCACAGAATGGTACTTCTCTGGATACAATAAATGAGCAATAAGGATGACACAGGGATTAATTTTTTTGTTTTTCTGAATGTTTGAGGCCTCATGAAGAAGGCAGCTATCTAGGGTTCTTAATTGGATAATATTGTGGAAGGTTGTAGAGACTTTACAAAAAAACAACAGTACATCAGAATTTTATTTGTTCTGGAGTGGAAATTTTCATCTTCAATTTCAACCAGCCAATCGTGATGAAGATCTCTCCTTTTTAAATCGGTGTGAAGTCTTGGCCTACAATTCTCACAATTTTTAAGAAGTGACTCCAGGCACTACACATTATATATTCCAGAAGCTTAAAATCATTAACGATAAACTTCCATGCAGCGTACTGAATTTGAAATCAAGCTACCAAACCATGTTTACATCTTGCTTGTCCCTCATCATAACAAGGAGTAAACTGTATTTTGTTAATAATAAGTGTTTCATGGTGTCACAAACCCTGCCATCATTATTGGTCTTTACGATAACTGTCATGAACAACCCAAAAACAGACTAAGAAATATCTTTTTCCAGTTATGAGATATCACCGATTTAATTTTTCTGCAGACACATGGCAGAAGACTTGATCAAGTCCAAATTTGTCGTCATCAAACCATGTGTGCATCATTTTGACATGTTTTGCATTATAAATTACAATGTTTATTTTTTTTCTGTAATGGAGATGGGGTTTGCACATACTGAGTCTAAAATATTGAACCCCTCAACATGAACAAATGATGGCATTGGTTTTCAGTGTCAAAATACTTGATATTCTACCTTAAAAACTGAAAAGAAAAATGAAAGTAAAAAGGGTTTCAGATGCTAGTGGCACTATGATGAAATGACATCTCCCAGATGCAATGTTTTATCCGAGATATCTTTCAAATTGAACAAGATTAAATCTGAGCTGTTTTGGGGGTGTTTGTTCTGTACAAAGATATCTGTCATACAGGCCATAGATGATGGTTGAGTTTGTGTCCCCTTTAAGAACAGAATTTGCCTCAAATTTGAATAATGGTGTTACATCGTTGCAATGCAATGCAGTTTTTAGGGGATCAGTTGGATATCATACTTTGAAAAATACTCAACATGTTTGATAAATTTGTTGCAAGGAAGGCATGAAATGGAAAGCTTTGCTCCAAATGGTCCTGAAAGATTTTCAGTTTTAGCATATGTCAAAATTTCAGAATTTGAATCAGACATCATAGTGAACCCCTGTACTTGCACTGTTTGTCAGATGTTGTAGCTCAAATCAGGTACAAGATCAATAGTTCTTTGTAACCAATTAAGATGTAGAAAAAGTGTGCTCTGCAGAATCAATGTTAAATTGGGAGTGATTAGATCAAAAGTAACAGCTTAGTTCAAATTAAGCTCACCCCATTCGATCGAGTTGGGATAGTCAATTGATGTTAAAATGTTAACCAAATTTTCAGACCTGCAATGTAATCCTCTGGACATCCCATCAGAAAGAGAAAAACCTTGATATCTGCCAGTAGTAATCCATAAGTATTAAAATAAGCTACTGTTGGGCGCCATATTAACCCTGTGAGGTTCACGTTCACTAAAGATGAAATTTTAATCTTTTAACAACTTATCGTGTCGTCTCGGTCAAGTTTGGGCAATCTTTCAGGGGAATGGTAAAGCAAACTGCTGGCAGTTGCAAATCTATTCTTCTTCATTAACTGTTTTTATCTGAGGTTGTTGATCGCTGGAAAGAAGCCAATGTACAATTTTATTCCTTTAATCTAGCTTTATACTTAGTGCCTTGCTGCCTCTCCATCCATCAGTATAATGTAGATTTAACCAGTATCAATGAATGCACAGTGTACATTTATACTTAACTCATAATCTTTATGCTAATTAGCAGGTTAATAGTTTTTTTTCTCGACATTGTAATTGTGTCTGTATCGTATAATCTGTCCACTGAATTTAGAGCAGTCGAAATAGTTAGGTTGGTTTGATCAGATTTTTTCAAATTCTTTTAATTCACGCTCTTTTTATTTCTTTCTTTTAGAAAGTGTGATAATATAATCAGCATTGAGCTTATCAGTGGAAGTTTATTTTCAGTGAATTAAAGGAATATACGTATCATTACCTGAGACATTGTATGATCTAATAATTCATTTTTAATTTGGGTATGTTTACAATGGACACTTTTATTTTGAAAATTTGATCATGAGTACTAAAAGATTTTCTCTTTGATAGTAGAAAATTTGTCTCTTTTTTCCCCCCATTTTTATATAATGCTTGACTATGTTGCAACGGTAAATAGTCATCTTGAAGAAAGATTTTAGTATTTTTAGTCTGATTAAAACCTGTTCATATGATCAAGAAGTTTGTACACATACTGTAAAACTACATTTTGTAAATGTATCCCCCAAATGGTTTTTATTCACATTAAGGTAGGTCTCTAAGGTTGAGGGGGCATCCAGTAAATATAGCAGCCATGGTACAGTATGGTTTGAATATGACATGGCTGCAGCTTTGTCAATGACACCCCAAGTTTATAACCCATCAACAGAATACTAAATGCAGTTTTCATCATTTCAAGGAGATTGTCTGCAAAGGGAAATCACTCAATTGTTCTGTCAAAATGAAAGTCAGTTAAAGATTGAAACTTTCAGCTTCATGTGTTGACATGTTACAGCTATTTATTGGTTTAATGAACTACACTATTTTAAACTCTGAATTGTTTAATACTTTCTCCTACAAAAGGGTTTAAAAAGGTTGTTGTGTCACTGGAACATTTAAAAGTCTGAAAACATAGAGGTTTATGGAACTTTGTTCTCAAAGAATGTCGCAATGACTGTCTCTAAATATCTCTATAGATATGGCTACAGTGTTTGGAAAGGGCAAAAATAATCTTTGTAAAGTAAGATGAAAAGATTCTTTGCTAGAGAATGAGTTTATTTAGTAGGTTCTGTCTTGCTACTGTGATGAATAATTGTATCCTTGTTTAATAACACTTGACCTTCAGGTACATCAGTTGCTATTTTAACTAGTAAAAACATATTGATGATTTTTTCGGCCAGCTACATTTGTTATTAATTTCACAAACTAGATATGGCTATTGTTGGTGATACCTGCGGTAAATATTTGTGCAACAGCTCACAACAAAACTAGATCATTTTAAAACAATTTTTTTTAACACTTCCTAGGTAGTTACTAGTTATATCATCGAGGTACATGTTCACATCAGCAAAGGCCAACGTAACTGATCTGCAAAGAACATATTTTCAGTAAATATTAATAACTTAGAAAATATTGATACATATCGTTTTATCTGAAGGAGAAAAATGTAAATAATCTCAGTGTAGTATTTATTCATTTTAAATCAAAGGAGTTAACTGTACATTACCACATTCACATATGCTCTTATGTAAAAATGTCTTCTTTTTTTGTACTAAATAATAAATTAAGAGCACTTTATGTAGCGTGTCTTCTTTTATTTTATGTCTTCTTTGTCTCTTTAATTTTTCACACTTCCTTTAAATTACTTTAAGCAAACCTAATTTTGAGTACAGATAATAAGCTTTTCACAACTATTCTGGTATGGAAGAAATTCACCTGTAAAATTAAATACGCTAGAATGCTAATGGTTTGTTCGAAGCCAATTCCAAGCTAACTTGCTTTGCAGTTAATTTATTCTTTATACTAGTTCCTGAAAATGCGTTCATGTGAATATGGAATAGAGCAAATGAATGCGAATTGTTCTCCATCAATGTAACATAACATATGTTGGTCCTGAGTTTATCCCCTATGTTACCTGATTAAATAAATCACAGACACCATAGTTTATATATTCTGGGTACCTTTGCAGTATTCACATAAAACAGCTATCAACAATTATAAATTTTCTTTCACACATCACATTACACTTCACTACATTTTGAAGAATATGAGAGGTGATTCAGGAACCAAGTACAAAGTATACATAGAAGTAGATCTTATAGGACGTACCATGAATGTGTGCAAAGAAATAGAAACTCATAATCTATTGCAGAGCAAGATAAAATGTAATCACTTATAGGTTATGCTTTATCAAAGTTTTGAACTTAGAGGGCCACTTCTACATTTGGAAACTTCATTCCACAGAAACTAAGAGACTGAAGACAGACTAGGCAGTTCACTGTTACGGTCACTAACATAGGCTAGACTTAATCCAGTCTTGCTTGTCTTGTGTCGAACCTCTTCTAGCCTAGTTTTCATGCAAGAGATGTTATTGCAGTAGCTGACTTCTTTCCAAGTTGGTAGTAATGGTGATGCAGGTATGGCAGGTTTGTATCCATTTCCGATTGATTGCGATCAAGGAATTCTCTTCATGGCGTCTCCCATCTCCAAATGTTGTACAATGATAATGAACCAGCTTATGGGCAGGCACATTTTAGTGTCATGATGATAGTTCCTACAATCCCTTTGACCCTTGAGAGTGTGGTTGTGTTGATAGCGATCAAGGAATTCTCTTCATGGCATCTCCCATCTCCAAATGTTGTACAATGATAATGAACCAACTTATGGGCAGGCACATTATAGTGTCATGATGATAGTTCCTACAATCCCTTTGACACTTGAGAGTGTGGTTTGTTATTAACATACGAAGTAACCGATAAGATTCTGCTCAACTAGTTTTAGGGTACTGAAGTAGTCGTCTAATACGCACTGACGTCAGCGAAGCCTGTTTGCAGTCTGAACCAAACTGGTCCTCTTTCCTGATAAATCACCTTTTTAAGTCCACTTGAGGGGCTGCACCTATGGTCTCGCAATTGTATGGATAATTTAGTTGTTATGTTAGGCTTAGCCTAAACTATAGGCTACAGTCTCCCACATCAAAAGTGACAATTGATTCATCGGTTACCCATCATCGATCAACAGTTCTGTACAACCTGATGTGTATTGCTGAATTCTTCCTCTCTCTTGTTTGAAAGGTGCGTGAATCCGTCAAGGGCTGTAAATCGTCTGTCAGTACTACGGTTGATGTCTTAGCAGACATTTCTAATGACCATTCCCTTTGTAGTTGCAATGCAAGATTTATGGCGATATGAACGGCTACTCCTAACCCATGTATGAACAGCTCTGATTCGCCAGATTCTAAGAGTTTCTCGCATTTCTTAAGTTGGGCAACAAACTTTGACTTTGAATTAATGTAGATGTCATTATGGCGTCTTGGCAGCTGTGGAGGAAGCTTCTTAAGAACTGTAAAATTGCTTTCACTTGAGCCGTCTGTCGAAGTCTTCCCTTCCATGGAGGCTGCCATTTTGAATATTGTATTTTCACAGAGGGGTAGTCCTATGTTAGATACGTAATTATAGAGGTTCGTAAATTAGTACATCATTAATACACAACCTCTTAA
The DNA here is from genome assembly GCA_000934455.1 of Apostichopus parvimensis. Lineage (NCBI taxonomy): Eukaryota > Metazoa > Echinodermata > Holothuroidea > Aspidochirotida > Stichopodidae > Apostichopus > Apostichopus parvimensis. The sequence goes on from KN884218.1 coordinate 73,654, forward strand.
ATATTTGGCTCCTTTAAAAAAAATATTTTAGCTTGATTCGATGTGGAAAAATAGTCATACTTGTAAAAATGTGTATATACATTAAGCCTACTCTTACAACAAGTCAACTACTCACATAATGGACTTAAAGTTCACAACATGCCATGTCCTACTTGTACAGTATGCTATACTGTGTATATATTGCATATTGTGGACGATTGCAAATCCAGATTGATCAGCTCAACAGGCCGAATGCAAAGTGAAGTAACGAAACATCAAATGGACAAGCTAACTGCCGTCCTTTTCAGGTTTGACTTAGAAACTTTGATTGCAATGTTAATGGTTACAATACCTTCTGGTCGTACTAACGCTAGGAGCTTACAAAAACGGAAAAAAAGAATTGACATGTCATACAGTAGCCCTGGTTCAGCACAATCATTCAGAAACTGCTATTGTGTTAATCAGGCATGGACCTAACGTTAAATCGAACAGATAATTAAAGTTTTAAGTTAGGTTGCGCAAGGACATTGGCCAATCCTCGGTTGAGTAAGGATGAAGTTCTTGCTTGTTCTACGAAAATTACATTCAGTAAGCTAATCTAGATGCCTCAAGCCATGAAGGAAAATATTTACGTCTTGGCCTATCTGTGGACATGGCTGGGCATCTAGGGATGTGCCAGCAATGCTGTCGGATAAGTGATGCTCACCGAAACCGTAAATAAGTGCCAAAACTAATTTGTAAATTAAGCAATATGTATTTGAATTAAATGCTAGAAATAACAAAATGATACAACCATAAATAACCTGTTAACGTATTCATACAATTTCCCCAAAACACATCCTCCTTAACTTAAAGGGTGTGAAGACTCGCGCAAAAAGAAACGTCTAATGCCGGTAATCTGACCTAGTTTCGTATGAGGTGTAACAGAAGTGTTAGACACCCCCATCGACCCCAGAAAATACACACACTGCTTGCTACCATCGGTAATTAGACACTAGTGTACAGTCAGTACATACAGCTGGGGTCATCACCCACAGCACAGTGTATAAATGATACAGCGATGGACATCTCAGGTCCAGCTTAAGATAACAAGGTATCAAGTTTCATTACTGTCTGCATTTTGTAGCGACACGAACAAACGTCACTTGCAAGCAACAGCAAGTTAACTTTTTCAGATGGCCGCACACGGTTTGGGGCGAGTCTTCAATGCCTTTAAGTAGTGCAAGGCCCAAACGGTTCCCCCAATTCTAATAAAGACTTGAGAATAACACTCAGTCCCGACACTTCCAAGTACCATGTCACATTCACATCCTTAATTAATCAAGTGCAGTCTAATTAGGTTTCTTGGGCTCACAGCGTTACAGCTCAACTCTCATAATTTTCAGTATGGGTCCGAGTCTATGTTTCTTGGTAGACCTAACATTTGGTCCAAAGACTACATGTACAGTTAAATTGGTTCTCGTTTTAGCTCATGCAGTCTTAAACTATGTGCACTTGTGAGGTTGAAGGAGGGGTTCACCCCTTCGATGACCCTTTGCTGAAATTTAGGCAAAGTAGTAAGACTCTTTGATACTTCTTGTAATTATTTTCCAGAAGTTTGTAACAGTTTTGTGTCAGGTCCGCAGCACAGTACACATCAGAATATGGGAGACAAAGAGACGTATGAAGAGAGACAAGAGAATGAGAAAGTATGCCTAGCTGCTATCTACATGGATGACTTTAAAGATGAGAGCAAGAAGAAAAATGTAAGATATATGATCAGGAGCTCAAAATGACTTCTGTTTGGTTGTACAGTTTTAGCTTTTTTATCTTGCTTTCAATCTCTACTTGTAGTATGTATTGTCGTTGAGCCTGCATACTCTACTTACATGTGTATTTACAATGTTAGGATACATCTGTTTACATATTGATATGTTGTATAGGCTCTCTACGGTAGTACAACATTTTGGAAGTGTGAAGGATAAACAAAGTTTTAAGTGTCAGTCTTGCAGTGGAACATATAAGTAGCTAGGTCAAAGAACATAGTACAATTTGTAACTCTCAGTTGTTCATGAAACAAACAAGAATTATTAATGTATCATCTCATTTCAAATTAAGCATATTCTGCTAGATCAGAGACAGAGAGATAAATATTAGATACTAATTCTCACCAATGATATCTTCGAGAGAAAAAAAACTGCTAGCAAACTGCTTATCTGATGTAAAATCCATTTGTAGGTAATTATGTAAAAGTTATGAGGGCCTGACATTTCGATACTAGCAGGATCTTCAAGGGCTAACTGAAATGGAAACAGATAATAGTATTTTTGTTTAAATAAAATGTCAATTTCCGGATGATATTCCTTTGAATAATGCTATAAGAGTGAATACAGAGCAAATAAATTTCAGTTTGTTTATGTTTTTATGTTTTTTTACAACACATTTATCATCTACTCATTGCAGTTGCAGCCTATTACAATACAATTATATTTCTTATATAAAAATGCTATTGCTAATGTTTAATTATTGTCCTATTCACACTTCGGGGGGCTTTCACCATTACCTCATTGTCTTCTTTCACAAATGTAGGTTTACCCATTGTTTTTCATTTATTTTTATTGTTGTTTTTCATTTTAGAAGGGTATGACAGTCTTATTGCATCTGATGCCTGAACGAGGGATGAGTGGGAGCAACAACATCCATGTAACTGTTGACATGAGGGTGACCTGCCCACCAAAGTACCCCACCGTGTAAGTATTTAAGGGATTTTTGCATGTTTGATAATTCACCGATATTCGCTCAAGATTTTGAAAACATTAAAATTGAACTTTCTCATCATCTCATCTGTCTTCTTCTTGCCTAGAGGCAAATAAGGCCTCAACAGAGCGTCTCCATTTATCTCAGTCGGCAGCTGCGTTTCTGGCCTCATTCCAGGATCGCCAACCAGCCTCTCTCGCTCTTTATCTACTGTCCTGCGCCATGTTGTTTTTGGTCGCCCTCTCTTTCTCCTGCCCTCTGGTGCCCAAGTCATGCTGATGTTGCTGTCGTTGTTAGGGTTTTGTCGCAATATATGCCCAAATGAATTTCCATCTTCTTTTCTTAATTTCGATGCTTAGTAGTCCCATTTTTGCTCTCTTTAGCAGTTCCTTTGTGCTGACCCGTTCTTGCCATCTTATCCCTAGCACTCTCCTGAGGCATTTGTTATGAAAAATATCGCTTTTATTTTCATCCCCCTTATTCAGTTTCCAGGTCTCGCATCCATATAAAATTGAACTTTGGTGTAAATAAATGTCTGCTCACTGTAAAGTCTATTAACATATCCTTTGGGGGAAACTGCTGTTTCCTTCTGCTGCCACACATCTTTGGAATAAGTTATCTCAATCCATCAAGCTCTCTTCTTCTCTTGGTCTCCTTCAATCAAATCTGAAAACTCATCTATTTCTAGAACTCAACGACTGCAAATATACTTTTACCTAATTCCTCTTATGCTCTGTCTGTTTACTTGCTTTATCCTTTCTCACTGTTGTTTCACTACACCATGAGCATCCTTCTGATGGATAACGGCACAGTAAAAATTATTATTATTATTAGTATTATTATTATTGTTGTTATTATTATTATTACAGTGCCTAATGTAAAGTTTATATATACACAACCTAATGACCTGTTTATTTATTCACATCATCCTAAAATAAATTGAATATTGACAGACATTGTGACAGCTATTGCAGAAGTCAGCAGATATGTACACCACTATAAGTCAAACTTTATTCATTGTCTTACAAGATTGAGTACATGTAGGTCTACATTCTGAAAATTGCTTTAGGAGCTAACTCATTGTAATCCTTGATATTGTTCTTAAAAAGTTATCTCAACTCTTTGCAGTAAATTTGTTGATATAATTTTTCTGTTTTTTTCTTTAATTTTTTTGGTTGCACATGCATTTGGTACAGTTTGATCAAAATTTACTTTACATTATAAATTTCCTTAAAACAAAAAGTTAGTTCAACCTTTCGCAGTTGGTTAACCAGGTAATGTTGCAATTTGAGTTGCCAGGTAACTAATGTAAGCACTAGAAGGAAACATACAGGATTTTGAAGATAATGTAAACTCATGATGTCACATACAAATACAAATACACTAGTAAATGCAAACCAACCATTAAACAAACTTCACAATTACAACATGCTATTGTTACTAGTATGTACCCTCACCTAATTGTCTCAGAATTATTTTCAGCCAAAGTTTTCAAAACAATTCAGTTCTACCACCGGATTATCCCTCTTATCATTATATTTTTGTATTTTGTTTTTTTTACTGTAGGCTACCAGACATAAAGTTTATGAATGCTCGTGGCCTTTCAGATGAGAAAGTACAAAGTTTACAGAAAAAGACTGAAACATTAGCAAGAAGTCTACTTGGAGAGGTATGTATGTCTCTATGTCAGACCCCTTGATGCTTTACAGTGGAACCTTTATTGTAGATATATGTGTTATCTTAACTCGAAATTGGATGAATTATAAGTAGCATATTTTGATTTTGTTTTGTAAGAAACTCAAAATTTTAAGTAAACTTTCATTGTTATATGTGCTCAATCAATGTTAAGTGTAGTTCTGTAGATGAAGCTATAGTATATAGACCTATATAATTAACAACATGTATGCAGTAGTCAATAAAAGGACAAGTTTCTTTATAACACTAGACCCACCCTGTACCAGCAAGGTAATAGTTTCTTTTTATTTGAGAAATATGTCTAGATGTGATTCCTGGTTGTGATTTTGTGATAGATCACAAAAAATAGTCCCAAAAAATGAATAACATTGGTATCTATTATTCCAATTTTTTTTTAAATTTAATTTTATTGACAATTGGAAAGTTTAAGTAGTTTTATTTAAAAAGTTTAATATTATAATTTTTTGATTCATCGTCCAAAGGAGATGATACTGCAACTGTCTATAGCCGTCCAGCAATTTCTCCACTCGCATAATATTCCTGGGATGAAGTCATTGTTTGATGAGATGCAAAAGAAAGAGAAAAGGGAGAAGGAAAAAGTGGCACTCTTGAAGCAGCAGCAGTTAAAACGTGAGAAAGAAATGGCGGAACAAGAGGTATGCAGTCTTATGTCGTATAAATACTAACTGTTGTTATAGTAACTGGATGCCTTTCAAAACCATTATAACTGGTTAGCTTTGTAACCATACATTAGCTGGTTACCTGAAGAGGAATTGGCGGAACAAGAGGTATGCAGTCTTATGTCGTATAAATACTAACTGTTGTTATAGTAACTTGTTACCTTTCAAAACCATTATAACTGGTTAGCTTTGTAACCATACAGTAGCTGGTTACCTGAAAAGGAAATGGCGGAACAAGAGGTATGCAGTCTTACGTCGTATAAATACTAACTGTTGTTATAGTAACTGGTTGCCTTTCAAAAACCATATGGTAACTGGTAAGCTTTGTAAGCTTAGAGTAGCTTATTAGCTTTCATAACCATATAGTAGCTGGTTACCTTCATAACCATATGGTAACTGGTGAGCTTCATAACCGTACAGTAGCTTGTTAGCTTTCATAACCATATAGTAGCTGGTTACCTTCATAACCATATGGTAACTTGTTAGCTTCATAACCATACAGTAGTGTGTTAGCTTACATAACCATATAGTAGCTGGTTACCTTCATAACCATATGGTAGCTGGTTAGCTGTCATTTAAATTTGGACGCTGATTTCCTTTCATGACCTGATGTGATAACTGGTTACCTTTCATAACCATAGAGTAGCTGGTTATATTTCGTAACCATATTGTAGCTGGTCAACTTTCAAAACAACATTCCACTTCTCTCCAGATTCACGCCAAAACCTTAGCATTGGTTTGTACTACGTCTTTAAGGTTTTCTTAATACAATCCAGAACAGCAGTAAGCTGTTACTTAACCTTCGGCAGTTGATGGCAATTATGACTTCCTTTCCTACTTTTCTTCGGACCTTTCGTTCATTTTCTTCTATTCAAAGTTGACTATGTTTGACAGTGTTGAAAGTGGTGTAGGTGTCCTCACCAGCCCTTGCAATCAAAAAAGAAATAAATAGGGCATCTGTGACAGTTACTCATGGAGCAGTACACTGGGTTACTGGCCTGTTTGAACTTTATATTGTGTACAGTAATTTTGGTGTTGAAGTTAGATACATATCACTGATGATGCAGTTTAGTTATGTGATTTCTCACGAAAGATTTATTTGCACAAAATTCTAATGGGAGCAACAAAAAAAAAGAAAGAAAAACAACCAAAAAGGCAGATGAATATTTTGATTGAATCTCTCACGTTTGTTTTTACTTCTTAAGAGGAAAGAGCTGGAGAAGGAGATGAGTAAAAGACACGAAGCTCTGCTGGAGGAATCGAGGCAGAGGAGAGAAAAGAACAAAGAAGAAGATGAAGTAGTAGTGAAACACCAGAAACCGATACAACAGAGAAGGAAACACCAACCAGACCCGTTTGATATCTCTTCAAGTGACAACAGCAACAGATCCAGGTACAGGAGTTAAAGATTGTGACTGCTGAGGTTAATGATAGAAATAGAAAGTTAACTGGAGGTGTCATGTGGCTACAGTTGTCACTGTAGAGGTTAAGGGCAGAATCAGAAACCATAGCAACAGATTATCACTGTAGAGGTGAAGGGCAGAAACAGAAATTCAGATCAAGATACCATAGCTACAGATTGTCACTGTAGAGGTTAATGGTAGAAACAGAAATTCAGATCAAGATACGATAGCTACAGATTGTCACTGTAGAGGTGAAGGTAGAAACAGATATTCAGATCAAGATACCATAGCTACAGATTGTCACTGTAGAGGTTAATGGTAGAAACAGAAATTCAGATCAAGATACGATAGCTACAGATTGTCACTGTAGAGGTGAAGGTAGAAACAGATATTCAGATCAAGATACCATAGCTATAGATTGTTACTGTAGAGGTTAAGGGTAGAAACAGAAAGTTAACTGGAGGTGTCATGTAGCTACAGATGGTCACTGTAGAGCTGAAGGGTAGAAACAGAAATTCAGATTAACATACCATAGCCACAGATTGGAAACTTCTACTTCCCTACATGCAGTGAATGATGACAATTAGCTAATGCAATTTGAATGCACCTTCAATGAACAGACTGACACATGAAGAGAAACTTGCTTGTCAGTATTAAACCTGCATCTTGACCCTGCTATTCCTGTATATGCTAATACCTACATAGAGCTCTCATAGCATATGTAGTTCCTTCATTCAGCCTTCCTGAATTTGTCCATATTTTCAATTTGTTGTTTGTAGTCAATATCTTTTCTGCTTCGTTTTTTTTCTTCCCATGAAGGAGTTCCAGCTACAATAGTAACGTAAAGAAACCATTGGACGTCACATCAACTGTCGGTGACAGGACAAGAACGGAGAGTTTTAACGAGCTCGCTGCAGATTCCGAAGTGATAACCGTAAAGTTTAATACAAAAGTGGAGAGGACCATACACAGAGGGTGTATATTGGGTAAGTGGAGAAGACAGTTAAATTGGGGAATGAGAAAGGGGAGGGGGGGTAGGGGGTAAACTACCCTTGAAAGGGTATGTGTATTACATAAAGTTGAGAGGTTGGTGAGTAGTGAGTGTACACTGGGTAAAAATGAGAGGACCATTCACAGAGGGTGTATATTGGATATTAAATTTGAGAGGACCATACACAGAGGGTGTATGATGGTTATTTAATTTGAGAGGATCGTACACAGAGGGTTTATCCAGGGTAAGATGAGAGGACAGTAAGTAGAGGGTGTTATCAGGTTTTGTGGGGAGAGCCAGACACAGAGTTTATATTGCATAAGTGAAAAGGGACTACACAGGGGTATTATACTAGCTATCTTCAGAGGACCATATATAGCAGAGGTATATTGTGAAGGAACAGTGATCCGTACCAAGTGAACTAGAGTGAGTAAATTATTATGCATTATATTTCCCTCTGAAATTGAAATAAGACAACTTATTTTATAAATTTTGAGAATTTTTTTAAAAGTGAATGTTTGAAACATGCGTCGCTGTTTAATAGACATTTTGTGACAAAGTACCTACATAGGAAGACTGCATGTATAGTTAGATTGACTCTTGAAAGGATCTTGTTTAAACGGTTTCATGTCTAATTGAAGAATATGGGGCTTTGTTTAGTTAGTTAGTTAGTTAGTATACGATATGATGATTTATTGAGGGAGATTTTGAATGTTTATTGTGTATCACACATCAATATGTTATGAAAATCCCATAAAGTTAAATGATTATTACTTTAGGTAAGTTGTGCCTTACATTATAATTTTTTTTTTTTTGGTGAAATTTAGGAATGTGTGACTCCATTTCCCCACCGATATTACCTATTACCCTGCTTATGTCTTTCACGGTTACAGACGATGCAGAGGGCGGTGTTGCATATGTTGGCATGGATATCTCTAATGGTCATCTCAATTTTATTAGAGAGTGGAAGATGCAATGGAAGCACGGTAAAGGAAGGAAACCTCTCCCAGATGAAGAAATATCGGCAGACAATTGCTTAAAATCGGTAAAATTGCTTGGGTTTCATCATTCATGAAAACAAAAGTTCATCTTCACTGGAAGTAGCACAGAGTATCACAGAGTTTTACTGTGATCACTTAAAGATATATATCTTGTACGAGAATTGTAAATTTGCATTATTCAAGCTATGCCATTGAATATTCAGAGATATATAGAGGTATTATAAAACTGGAATAGGAAATCATTGTGTTGAGAAATTGAGAACAAACCTAGTTTGAAAAGTTGCTGAAAGACAAGTATTGTCAATTTACTCCAAAATGGTGTTAAGGTTTGCAATGAATGTATTAAAAGTTTAATGATCTTGTGTATTCTTGACTTTTGTCTGTTTTTTCCATATATATATGAACAATGGAAAATGGACTGGGGAATGAGAAACAATGGAAGAGACCAAAGAAACTAGAATGGGATTCAAACCACAGACCTTGGGGTTACAACTATTGCTGGATAGCCCAGTGAGCGCAAGGATTGTATTCCCTTAGGTCACTGGGTTCGAATCCTATTCTTGCAAGAAATTATTTTTCTCTCTTTCTTCCATCATTCCTTTATTTCTCACCGAATTTGAAATCAACTTTACATTTCTGCCTGTTTTTCTGTTCAATCTTAAAACAGCTTGCCAGTGTGGAACAAGAGCTGCTGTCTCTGCTTAAATTATCCCATCCAAATCTGGTCCATTATCTTGCCATGAATTCCTCGCAAGGGAAGGATTCTACCACGGTTCAGGTAAGTCACACACACATGAATGTCATTTATCAGTTTGGATAAAATGTGATTCGAATATTGGATTTGTGTTGACATTGATTGGCAGTCCCGATTAATTTCATGAAGCAAACATGAAAATGAAATGAAATTCTTGAAAGGAAAATTTGTGATCAGGCTTATCATAGGTGGGAGATAAAAAAAAAAATCATTCATAGATTAAATAAAAATGTCCACATCAACCTCCCGCCTCAACCAATGTCCACATCAACCCCCCCCACCTCCTGCAAAAAAAAAATCATTCATAGATTAAATAAAAATGTCCACATCAACCTCCCGCCTCAACCAATGTCCACATCAACCCCCCACCTCCCGCATAAATAACCAAAGGAAATACAAGTAGAGGATTTCAAAAGTAAATGATTAGTATATTTTTTTACTGATATGGTATTTTGATAGAGTTATATATTTTTTTGCAACAAGTAGAGGGCTAGTAGGCTTGTCTCTTAGACCTGTTGAAATAATGACTAGTTTTTTTCTGATTTATTGGTTCCTTGCTTTAGCAAAAGGAACCTATGTAGTCAGGTTGGCGAGTGTGTGCGTTTGTTTTTCTATCTGACCGAGGACTTGAACAAAAGAATTTCAGGTCCTCGGTTGTGATTTCTAAAGAATCACCACGTCCT
>KN884218.1:96243-115706 GCA_000934455.1 Apostichopus parvimensis
GGAATTGCAGCTTTCCTTAATAACCTTACTGGATCTGTTCCCTAGCTTTCATCTGCTGAAAACTATAGATTCTGATCCGTCGAGGAGTTGCAGCTTTCCTCAATAACCTTACTGGATCTGTTCTCTGGTTTCATCTTCTGAAAACTATAGATCCTGATCCATCGAGGAATTGCAGCTTTCCTTAATAACCTTACTGGATCTGTTCCCTAGCTTTCATCTGCTGAAAACTATAGATTCTGATCCGTCGAGGAATTATAGCTTTCCTCAATTACTCTACTGGATCTGTTCCCTAGCTTTTATCTTCTGAAAACTATAGATCCTGATCCATCGAGGAATTATAGCTTCTCTCAATAACCTTGCTGGATCTTTTCCCTAGCTTTCATCTTCTGAAAACTATAGATCCTGATCCAGTGAGGAATTGCAGCATTTCTCCATAACCTTACTGGATCCATTCTCTGGTTTCATCTTCTGCAAACTATAGATGCAAATTTATCGAGGAATTGTAGCTTTCCTCAATAACCTTACTGGATCTGCTCCCTAGCTTTCATCTTCTGAAAACTATAGATCCTGATCCATCGAGGAATTATAGCTTCTCTCAATAACCTTGCTGGATCTGTTCTCTGGTTTCATCTTCTGAAAATTATAGATGTAGATCCATCAAGGAATTGTAGCTTTCCTCAATAACCTTACTGGATCTGTTCCCTAGCTTTCATCTTCTGAAAACTATAGATCCTGATCCATCGAGGAATTGTAGCGTTTCTCCACAACCTTACTTGATCCGTTCTCTGGTTTTCAGCCTGCTGCAAACTATAAATCCAAGTGAAGTATTTTTCACTGACATGGTGTCTCCTGTAATGAAAGGAGGGATAACTTTCCTAATGAACAGTTTGAAAATCTGACATGGAATAATGTTTCATACATTTTCTGGGGTCTCGTAGATCTCCCAGATGCTAAGAAAAATAGACATATGATAGCCATAAAGGGGGACACTTTTAATTTAATTTAATATGAAATATCGTATATATAGAAATGTCACAACATATTCCTTGTTATTTGTGAGAATATTCAAAAAGTTGGATGTCTCTCCTCATATTTGGTTTCCACAATCGTTTGAACTGGGGGAAGGAGGGGGGGGGGGATTGTCACTTTGAAAGAAGGTTCCAAGCAATGTGAAGCCTATTTCTCAGAATTGGTACCAATTGATATTGACAAGGAAATATTTGACTTGAAGTTTATCATCATCATTAGATTAGAAATGAAACAAACCCTGATACAGAAAGCAGAAAGATCCTTGACTATTTTTTCCTATTTACATGTCACGGAATAATTCATCCTATATTGCAACGCAAAATGCTCTGCAAAATTGGCAAATTGCCATGGGAGTGCAAAGATGTATAGCAGTGTTTGTACACAGGAACACCAGTAGTACATTTATAGGAGACAGAGCTGAGAGCCCCTTCGAAACTGATGTGCAAAATTATTCTCGGCGTGTCACAACCGTCTCCCTTTAATAATTTTCCATTCGTATACATCTCGAAGGACTTCCAAAAGATTTTGTTTGTATGTATGCATATATGTAAGTATTTTAGAACCTCCTGCAAGCAGGAACTCGCCAAGAAGCCATCATTGGCTTATCAAGCTGACCGAAGTCAGTCTCTTACATTCATATTTAACGTCCATGATTATGAATTGTCAACAACTCTGTAACTGGACGACATACATTAATCTTGGAGTGACTCGAACCGGGGACCTTATGATTGGAAGGCATCGGCGTTAACCACTGAGCTAACACTCCACTTTGTAAATTTCCCTCGCCTAGAAATCTTCCCCTCTGTACGAGACGGAGGAGTCCTCCACGGATCTGGAGGTATCACCCACGAGGTACCTCTACATCCAGATGGAGTTTTGTGAGAAGAGCACTCTGAGGACCATCATAGCCGAGGAGATTTATAAAAACGAGAAACAACTCTGGAGTTTCTTCAGGCAGATCCTCGACGGACTAGTACACATACATTCACAGGTAAAGATGCTTTCCGCTCTCTTTTCGTCGTTTTACCGTAAGATGATGTTCTCATAATATTGTTTTAAGTAATACGTTAAGAGTTACAACATATGAGAATGAGCAGAGACGGGCAGTGTGATGATTTAGAGAGGCATAACACTTATTGTAGTTAGAGTAGTGTGTATGAAGTTTAGATCCTCCTGCTAGCAGGAACTCGCGAAGAAGCCATCATTGGCTTATCAAAGTCGCAAGCTAACCGAAGTCTGTCTCTTAGATTCATATTTTAACGTCCATGATTATAAATTGTCATATGTCAACAACTCTGTAACTGGACGACATACATTTATCTTGGAGTGACTCGAACTCGGGACCTTAGGATTGAAAGGCACCGGCGTTAACCAATGAGCTAGAGTAGTGTCAATTTGAGTAATGTTAGAGTAGTGTCAATTTGTGTCAATAGTGTCAATTTGATATTTTAGTTAGTAACAGTCCATGAGGGCAGAAGCGAGGAGCCTCGCAGTATTAATCACAAGTTCCTATCTTCATTTTGTGTTTGTGTTACATTCTGTCTCATACTATGAGTATTAAGGTGTTTCAGCCTTGTTGAAGTTGCTGACTGACCATAAATTGTATAACGGTATATGTTATATGTCAACGGTTCGTGTGTAATCTAATGTCAGTTTTTATGTATTGTTTTATCAGGGTATGATTCACAGAGATCTAAAACCAGACAATATATTCCTGGCCTACGATGACCTAGTCAAAATTGGTGACTTTGGATTGGCCACGTCAGAACGGAAAGCTGGCGAAGTACTGACAGAAATATCAAGCCATTCTCTTCTCCCAGAATCTTCACAGTCACTGGAAGGTTAGTCAATGAAGGGAACTTCCCCCCATCTCATGATACCAAATTTTTCACTCAGTATATTAATAAATTATATTCATATCATTGGATGTTGCTGGTATCAAACTTGGTTTGTATGCAATGTTCATAGTGCTGGTAAAAATTTAAAATCCAGAACTAAAATAGTTTAAAACTTGCCAATTTCTTCATTATTTCAAATAAACAATTTAAACCACGATTCTATATCATTTCTTGTCACGTTCTGGCTCCATCTGTGTCATAACAAACGACAAATAGGCTGAACTTTTGAAGTAAGAAGAAAGTTTACAGTTCTTTGCTGTTAGCTTTTCATATCTCAGGAACCTCTATTTATGCCATCTCTAATAATGGAGAGTTTAAATGGAAGTGAATAAAGGTAAACAATTTCAAAGCTAAGCGATATAACTAACAAACATTATATTCCTTCTTTCCCCATTAGGTGATACCCAAGACTTCTTGACGGGTAAAGTCGGTACTGCCCTCTATGTGAGCCCTGAATTATGTAAAGCCAGGAGTGGATATTACAACCAGGTTAGTGAATAATTTCAGTTAATTTGGCACTTTCAGTGAACTTTGACACTTTCAGTGAACTTTGGCACTTTCAGTGAACTTTGGCACTTTCAGTGAAATTTGGCAGATTCAGTGAACTTTGACACTTGCAGTTAACTTTGACACTTTCAGTTAACTTTGGCACTTTCAGTGAACTTTGACACTTTCAGTAAACTTTGGCACTTTCAGTGAACTTTGGCACTTTCAGTGAACATTGGCACTTTCAGTGAACTTTGACACTTGGGTGAACATGACACTTTTAGTGAACTTTAGCAACTTTGACACTTTCTGTACTGCTCTCTGCCGTGTGAGTTTTAACATTTTCATGTACTTGGAGCAATAAATAGTGTTTGGGAATTCCTATGTTTTATCAGTTGCTATATCAGTTTTTAATAATCCTGGATGGGTTTGGTAAATGTGCTGGAAGTTTGTCTCTGAAAGACGAACCCCTGCTTTAGTAAGTTGAAGAAGCGATTGGTTCCTCTTCGTTGCAAACCAAATTTGCCTTTGGTTCATTATTTTTCAATTCTTTCCTGGTTTATCTCGCACAGAAAGTTGATCTGTACAGCCTGGGGATCATTTTCTTTGAGATGTGTATCCCGTCGCTGAAGACTGGGATGGAAAGAGTACAGACATTGGGTAAACTCAGACAGGTATGCATAAATGTATCCTTTAAATATCTTAAATTAGAACAAAAATGACAAAAAAAAGTTTTACACGGATTGTAGATTACATTTTCTACACAACATACTTTTTTCATTTTTCAAATAGCACATCGGCCTCAGCATTTCCCCACATTGGATTGACTTTATTTTGCAGATATGTTAAAAGGAAACCACTAAGTATACTTATGAATAATATCATAGATTTTCTGCAATGCATGAATGTCATTATTGTTCTACTTTAGAAATTTTGACTGATTTCATGCTTTGATGTGGACACTCCATAACACTATTGGTATTAGTAGAGGTAAAGACAACATTGTAGTCACTAGTGGTTAAAATGTAAAATCTATGTGAAAATGATATCTCATAAAATGTGATATCTAAAATATTGACTGTTTTGTTAATTTGTTTTCACATTTACAGGAAAATATTGAAATGCCAGAATTTTTTGATGCGTATCAACACAGAGACAAGAAGTTTATCATCAGATGGCTTCTGGACCACGACCCAATCAAACGGCCCACCGCAAGGGAAGTCTTGGACAGTCAGCATCTTCCCCCTCTGGAAATGGAAGAGGCCAGGTTCCAAGAGATGATACGTAAGACTGTTTCCAAAGACCAATCAAGAGGCTTCAAACACTTGATGAACGAACTCTTTTCGCAGACAACGAATGCCAAAGATGACATTCTGTACGATGTAGACAATCACAAGGTAACATGAAAGATATAAAATAAAATATTACATCAAATTATATATACATATATCATATAATTTGTGCACCCTGTCATTCAGTCATTATGCAGTTGTGTTTACAATTTCATCCAGTCTTTTATGTGGTTAAAAGAATTAAGGTTATAGATAGCAATACATGCTGAAATCAAACAGACTGCCAGCATCCATAGCAAGTTGTTAAATCTTATTTGTTTTGGACCTCTTGTCTTTAGACATCCAAGAATCCTATTGTTTTTGATGAGGTCATAGGTTTATTGAGGTCAATAGAAGTCAAAGACTCTTAATCTTGCTTATGATCCCATGCTGTGAGCAATGGTAAAAACCTAAAACAATCATGTCTGAAGTGTTACATTCAATTTTTCTCATATGAAACATGGTAGGCCTTTCTGGTTTAATGCATGGTCAGTTCTGACAGGCGACATGTACGTACTGTTAGACATACAATGTTATATATTTGTATCCTCCGTGGGTTTCTTGCAGGGTTTCTCTCTCAAGCTGACTCTTATACAGAAGACAGTCTTTGAATCATTGACCAGCTTATTTGAGAAGCACGGGGCAGTGAAAGTGAGCTCCCCTCTCCTCATGCCAAAGAATGCTCTTTGTGACTTCACAGAATCGGGTGCTTACTTCATGGACAGCAGCGGGAGCCTGGTGGTGCTGCCATTTGATTTACGGGTCAGTGTCTCTTCCTGTTTTCAAATACCCCCACCCCACCCCATAGTTAAAATTGTAAACGCCAGTTCTTCTACGAACTGGCTACTTGCCACTTGCTCCTGTAACACCATCTAGAGGATTTGCAAAGTAAAATGAGAACTTGATTGATTCAAATAAGAAAAATAAAAAAAACAAAGTGCCTTGTAACTTACTGTACGATGTTAGTGACCATAATGGGATAGAGATCTCAAGCTATTTAAAGATAGTACAAGTACACAGAATCTCAATAGAGAAAGAAACATCTTGGTAGCTTTAACTCCATCCAAAAGTCATTAATATATTTGATGTTTTTCTCTTCTCACCTTTGCTGACTGTTCCTTATATCTTTTGGTGTCCAGTAACAATCAAAGCGATCATTATTAGTTTCCTCTCCCTTCAGTAACTCTGTTGACAATTAACTACTCGTTAATGTAAAAGCTTAATTAATTTATCACTTTGAACAATGTCATTAGGGTTAAAAATAAATTGTTATAAAATACCATAAACTGTAAACTCACCCTTCAGTAGTTTTGAAAATATTTAAAAGGGTAAAATTGTATTCAATGAGGGCTTGATGGGTGATGAATTAATATATGCTGCCATCATTCCACTAATGTTACTTACCAATCGTTCTAGGGCAGTGGAAAGAACACATTGAATATTTTGAGGATATAAATAAATCTGTAGGAACTTGTTGTGATCACTAAGAATATATAAAGAGATAAAACTTTGTGTTTAGCCTGAAAGTAATGGAAATCTCATGTTTCCATTGATTTTGTTTTCAAGTTCTGATGACAAACAGGAAATTAGTCATAACAAAATATCTCCATTTTAAATTCCACACAAACCATGTTATAATTTTAGGTTATTGATACACATACAGCGTCTACTGTCCAAGTAAGTTTATCGTCTAATTTTCAGCAGCTTGGGAGATTTTATTTCAATAATTAAGTAACTATTCAATTCATATCTTTTATTTTGTAGGTTCCATTTGCAAGGAATGTGGCCAGAAACTCAATTACAAGATTAAAGAGGTGAGTGTGTCAGGGTTGCCAGGTTTTCCTGTGATGCAACGGGTCAAACTTTGTAGCCAAATCCAGTGAATGCCACATAAAAATTTGCTGTTATGTTCATGACAATTTTACGCTGTATATGATTGGGAATAGTGTCAGTTCGCAATTTGTTACAATTTGGGCCTCATAGGTGAACATTAGGGAGTGAAAATTATATATGTATTTAGCAATGAAAAGGCCTATATGCAACCTTGTGTTGAAATCAATGGGGGAATTTAAAAATTTTCAGCCACTGTTTTTTTTAAAGTGGTAGGCCATTAAGAAATGCCTCCAAAATTGCCAAAATGCCTTTTGGCAAAACTTTTCATTTTCCTCCAGCCATTTAATTTTGAAAACTTCAAATGTGTCACTCTTGGTGTTGTGAACGTCAAACTGGCAACCTTGGTGTGTGTTAGGCTGCCGATTTTGCATGAATGATTGTTTACTCCGGCATAGCATTCTATAGATCTATATATCAGTCACTACTAGCTGTAATTATATTAGACCGGGCAGATGCAGCAATGCAGAATGTGTGAGTCTTCACCTAGAGTACTGATAACAATTACCATTGTTAGGAAGAGGAGAGTTGTGATCAGCAAGGAGGGGAGATGGGAGAGGGAAGTGATGATAACAATACCATTGTTAGGGAGGGGGGAGTTGTGTTCAGCAAGGAGGGAGATGAAAGAGGAAGGTGATGGCTTAATTTTGTGTACATTCTGATATACTTGAGAATTCATACACCCTCCTGGTAGAGCACAATTACTCATAGTGTGTGTTGTCAAATGTTAGTGTTATTAATATGGAATCTGTCGTCTGTAAACAAATGTTTAATAGTGTTATCGTTACTGAACTTGTCAACCTTTGGCAGTTACATGGATTACACTGTAAACATGCACTACTATGTACACTATGTATGTAAGCATTCTTTATTACGAGGCAAACGGTGACCATTTTGTTCTTAGCGTGAACAAAATTAGACTGCACTCTCATGGCTTGTTGCACTACCTGTTATTTGCTTACAAATCACTTTTTTTCTCGTAAATTTTGCAGAACTTTGTTGAATTCCTTTAATAAATAGAAACTGTTTTAGGCTGCCTTTGGTTAGCATATCATGAAAGAATGTAAAAAAGTAAGTGGGCCTTAAGTAAGTAGGCCCACTATCTTTTACACATTCTCTTATACAGGCTCTTCAGTGAATAAGCAGTTTGCTAACAGTTTTTGCTATATTTTAAATTTAAATAAAAATAGGGTCTTAACAGTCTATTTACCAATAAAGGATGCCTGAAGTAAATTTATTCCTTAAATATTGATTCACTCATACAACATACATTACTGCATCTTTGTTTAACCTGGAAAGAACATTCTTCTCTGATGTTTCATTTGGGATTTATTCAAATGAGTTCCTCAGTTGCTGCCATCTACATCATCGTCCCATCTTTTCAGATACTCCATAGAGCGGGTCTACCGGGAGAGGAAGATCCATAGATGTCACCCGAGGGAGTTTACTGAGTGTGCCTTTGATATCATAACTAACATCACAGCTGCGTTGTTACCTGATGCTGAAGTCATGTACATAGTATCGGAAATCATTGAAGAGTTTCCAGCATTGGAGGTGAAAACTTATTCACATTTTTTAGATTTTTTATTTGATGACTGTGAAATATCATGATGTGAGAAAAACTGTTCAAGGGTTAATTTTTTAGCAAATTTTCTGTGCAAATCAAACTGCAAAGGTTAAAGTTCCACATGTGACGATGAAGATGTATAAGAACAACATGTTGAACATGCAGACAACATGTAGATGCATGGCTTTCTGGTCACTTCGCCCAACAACCATTTCGCCCAACATCCATTTCGCCCAACCAGCCTGGTCATTTCGCCCAACCAGCCTGGTCATTTCGCGCAACCAGTATGGTCATTTCGCCCAACCATTTTTGTACTCATATTCAGTCAGAATAATATTACTTTTTCTATTTCACTAGTTCAATTTGATTTATTTTGGGTTATATTACTTCGTGGTAGGTAAATAAAGTGATGTCCGCTCGATATCGATTGGAGTCTGAGCAGTTATTTCGGGTATAATGGGAGTATTACACTACTTTAGGCGGTTACGCATACAATGGAAGTTATTTTATTAAACAAACAAAGGGGAATCGTTATGGAATAATATCCCCTTTTCTATTTCACTAGTTCAATTTGATTTATTTTGGGTTATAGTATTACACTACTACACCCCTAAAACACGATCCATCCTACCGACTGTAACCACGGCTTCAAGTTTCTTTAATATCCCGAAACGTTAACAATTCCCGAATGTTTCCTATCAAACCTATCAAACCTAACCCCTTAAACACTGATCCATCCTCAAGTTTCCTTAATATAACAATTCCCAAACGTTTCCTTATTGAAGTATAATATTTAATCAAGGTTGGGCGAAATGACCAGGCTGGTTGGGCGAAATGACCAGGCTGGTTGGGCGAAATGGTAAGGTTGGGCGAAATGGCAGTTGGGCGAAATGGTTGTTGGGCAAAGTGACCAGCTTTCCGATGCATGCTGACAAAGAAGAAGTGAGATAATACTGCAATGTTGCTTTCAGTGAAACAAAAGCAGGTAGCATAGACATCTTCACAGTGTGATTGTGTAAACTTAGAGAAAGGAAGATAGCAAATGAGATTGTTAGGAGCCATTAGAAGGTAATACAAGAAGGTTAAACTACAATTGTGCCAGATAGACAGGATGAAATTAGGGGTCCACATGGATACCACAGTATACCTTTGCCCACAGGACACCTTAGGGACCTACAGGACACCTTAGGGATGCACAGGACATCTAATGGATCCACAGGACACATTGGGGACCCACAGGACACCTTAGGGACACACAGGACACTTTGGGGACTCACAAGACACCTGAAGGGCCCACAGGACACCTTGGGGACCCACAGGACATCTTAGGAACCTACAGGAAACCTTAGGGACCCACAGGATACTTTGGGGACCCATAGGACACCTAAGGGACCAACAGGACACCTTAGGGCCCACAGGACATGTTAGGGACTCACAGGACATTTTGGGGACCCATAGGACACCTTAGGGACCCATAAGATACCTTAGGGACCCACATGACACTTTGGGTACACACATGACACCTTGGTGACCGACAGGACACCTTGGGGACCCACAGGACACCTTAGGGACCCACAGGACAACTTGGGGACCCACATGACATCTTGGGGACCCTCATGACATCTTGGGGACCCACAGAACAACTCAGGGACCCACTTGACACAGGACTGTACTAAAGTTGGGCTCATATCTCTTAAATGACCTACATTTGTTCTTTGATGATATCTAAAAACCTCCATCATCTCATCGTTCTCTTCTATTTCACACATCTCTGCAGGAGAAAAAGGTTTATTTTATTCGAGTAAACCACACCCTCCTCCTCACAGCCATCTTGAGCCACTGCGGTATCCCCGAAAAGAAGAGAGAGGATGTCATCAAGATACTGGCAGACACCAAGAATACAAAGGCTGAGATGCAGACCCAGCTGGAGGCTTTATCTCTCTCAGAACAAGAGGTATGATCAATCTATTATAGTATATAACACTAGAAAACAATAGAGAACACTAGAAAACAATAGGTCATTGTTGCCAATAATTATCTATGGACATGACATGCTTTAATAGTAAATTAACCACGCCTGATTTTCACAGTGGTTAATAAGGAACCAGTACACTGGAGGGAAATGAAGAGCTGTGGTGGATCCAGGAATTCTTGAAAGGGGGAAGAAGTGGGTGACATATACTACCAAGATTGCTGTTCATAAGAAAACAATGGTACACTCTAAGGGATGAACACATGCAAAAGTGTACTAAACACAATGTAACACTCTATGGGATGAACACATGTAAAAGTGTGCTAAAAACAATGGTTCACTCTAAGGGATGAACACATGCAAAACTTTGCTAAAAACAATGGTACACTCTAAGAGATGAACACATTTATAGGTGTTCTAAAAACAATGGTTTACTCTAAGGGATGAACACATGCAAAACTGTGCTAAAAGCAATGGTACACTCTATGGGATGAACACATGCAAAGTGTGCTAAGAACAATGGTACACTCTAAGGGATGAACACATGTAAAAGTGTGCTTAAACTGTGTCCACTGTGTACCTTGTAATCACCAAAAGTATCTGTTCGTAGCTAATTTTTAAAAAAACATTTGGAAGGGCTCCCTCCCATGCACTCTCCCTGGCTCTGCCCATGTAGAGTATCAAGTGAGCTGGATGATGATTCCAACTGACGTAGGTCAGGATCAGGTTAAAAAAACAAGCAGGTATCACATATATAGTGAAGTATCTTATATCTAAATGACTGAAGGAGAGAATTTGATCATTAGGCAACACATAAATAATTGACTTTACCTATGATAAGAATGTAAGTGACTTACCAGATCTCTATACAAACTCCCCAAAATTTCACAAATCAGAAGGAGTCAAGTCAACCTTGTAACGTTTCTGTCATAGATGAGTTTGTTTTCCGCCTAAAATGATCTTCAAGGCAGAATGAAGATACCAGTCCTTGATCGTTTTCCTCACCGCCCGTTTTGACCTTTCCTCCCTCCTCTCCATAGGTCCATAGTCTCCTTCAGTTTGTAGTCCTGGAGTGCTCACTGAAGGAACTCTCCGCCAAACTAAAACCCGTGACCAGAGGCCGAGGACCAAATGCCTCCATGGCCAAGCAGGCACTTATTGAATTGGAAGGCATCATCTCTCGGGCAGAGATATTTGGTGTCAAGCAAAAGGTGCACTTAATGTCTTATTAAAGAATGCTGCATACATCATTCCATGCATTACAAATTTGATTTTCAGACTCTTTTGGTATTCCTCTATAAACACATTTAACTTGTGGAAGAAACATTTCAATTTAATTGTAATAACTTTCAATGAAAGTAAAGAAGCTGAAAGGAATGAATGTTTGCTACTGCAGGAGACACTGTATACATAGCTGCTAAAATTAGCTTTTACATTCTGTATCAGGGACATGAAGGATGACAAAAGGGGACATTAACATGCTCATTGTACGGTTTCCTAACAAGTATATCAAATGATGGATCCCAAATTCATATACTGACATATATAAATATATATATATATTATAAATATATATTATATATCTGTAGGCTGGATCCAGTAATTGTGAATAAAGTGAGGTATCAAGAGTTAACGTTTCTCTGATGATTGACTCCAAGCATGTTTAACAAAGTATGAAGGTTATTAATGAATTTATTGTGATACTTATTAATAAAGTTATTGTGTGACTTGGCCATAATCCTGCTACAAAGACCACAAGTTGGAATGTCAGCTGTTGAATTTCAACAAAAATGACTGTCAGTAAGAGCACTGTTTGTCAAGAGATTTATTGGAAACCAGATTTGTGTCATATGACAAGACTCATTATATTAATGATTATAAATTGGGACAATTATGTTTAGATATACCTCGTCGCTGAGTTTAATATCCATTTTGAAGAGTTTCATTTACCAATTCCGAGGAAGAGACTGGTTTACGTGAAAAATATGAAATATATTTCTCTGCAGATTGTGGTCGCTCCAAGTCTGGTCCACAAGTATTACTCCGGCTACGTGTTTCAGTTCGTGGCTCAGTTTACAAAGAAGAACAAGAAGTACACGATGCAAGATATATTAGCCGCTGGAGGAAGATACGACAACCTGGTAAGACGCCATCTATGTAAAGAGGATCTACCGGTTTGAGATCACAGGTTGACTATTCAAAGTAAAGATGCTGTCACGGCTGTATTGCTGGGACATGTGGGTTCGGAGATTTCCTTATAAATACTGGGGTGTTTACACTACCACAATCAACAAAATACAATAACACGCTGTCAAAGTTAGTGAACAATTATTATTACACTTCTTATTGCACTAATTTTAACATCAAACTACTTAACACCAAAACAAATGAATTAACTTATAATTAAATATTGAATGTTGTTTGCCCTTTACGTTATATTGCACCCTCTATTATATTGCCCCTCTTGTTTCAGCTTACTATCCCCTTGCAACATTAAAGCATAATGTTCATACTATCTGTAGTTCAAAGTGGGTAAATACGTCGCATGTAGTACTCCAGGGTCCGCCAGTATATGGGGCCTCGTTCAGGTCTGTTCCTGGTAGTTCTTCGGGCCAGACAGGAATCCCGGATTAGCTGCCTATAAGTTTCAATGTAATAAATTAGGTACTGGTTGCATTCAACTAACAAAATCATATAGGTTTCCTAATTTAGTAACATAGATAATATTTAGCAAGTTCATACGGTAACTTCCAATTAATAGCAATGCATCACTTCGATTGTAATTGCTTCAGTTGTAATATATTAATATGTTAAAGTCTTTACTCAATGCATTCCACTACTCCGTTTAATATGTTTCATTCACGTCTCTAGGACGGTCATTTAACTACACTTCTAGTAGTATTCAAAATCAGCATAATATAACAGTAACATATACATTTTGAATTAAAGAATGAAATCTTACCATACAAGATGGCTAACGGTGTCCAGGACACATGCGTTGGACTGGTTTCCAAGAAAGATGCTCCAAGTTTAAATACGTATATTATATGCTTTACCAAGGTTGCGGTGTAATTTTAAAAAGTTCCTACTGCTTCCCCTATGACAGACACCACGTGCTCTTGTCTATAGCTTTGGCAGGTAGTCAAACTAATATTATAATACTTCGCCCTAGGCGTTATACACGGCCTGTACCTAATAACGTTCTGCGTACAATTTTGCTACCAGTTCTGGATCTCAACCCTGAATGCTATTACACAATACCCTTATATACCTCGAACCACAGGTGCATAAACAATACCCTACCATGTTTCTATTGTTTAGCTAACTATCTGACTCATTATAACTTGTGACGTTTGGAAGTTTTGGAATTTTATTTCATTGGCAACGTGCCAATAGGGACTATACCTGTAAAATTGACCTATTAACCTTCGGCTAGATATATGCTAATTTAGCCTATGAACTAACGAAATATACAGAAAACAAAATAGACCATTTAGATTGCGGCTATTTCCAAATATTAAATGTTTACTGTGACAGACGCCATCTATGTAAAGAGGACCTACCAGTTTGAGATCCCTGGTTGACTATTTAAAGTAAAGTCCCTATCTATGTAAAGAGAACATACCGGTTTGTGATTGCTGGTTGACTTTTAAGTAAAGACACCATCTATGGAAAGAGAAACTACCAGTTTGAGATCTCTGGTTGACTATTTAAAGTAAAGACGCCATCTATGTAAAGAGAAACTACCAGTTTGAGATCCCTGGTTGACTATTTAAAGTAAAAACGCCATCTATGTAAAGAGAAACTACCAGTTTGAGATCCCTGGTTGACTTTAAAGTAAAGATGCCATCTATGTAAAAAGAAACTACCAGTTTGAGATCCCTGGTTGACTATTTAAAGTAAAGACGCCATCTATGTAAAGAGAAACTACCAGTTTGAGATTGCTGGACTTTCACCAGATTCACTCAAAGTACTTGAGTCATGTTTTGTAACAAATCTAAGAAGTTCTTGTTATCTGTTTTAGCCAAAAGACGTCTTTGATCTTTTCAACCTTGTTTATAATAATTTCTCTTACACTTTTTTGCAAGATAATGTGGTTTCTCTCACTGGTATATTCCTCCATCCCCCCTACCCTAGCAAAGAAATGGTTATATATGGATCACCACAAACTAAATTTCCCATAGCTATGTTGTTAACGGACAGGGCTCGCAAGACCTGAGATCACTGGTTTGAATCGTATAACCAAGATCTAACCAAAAACGTATATTCTCTTTTCAAGTCATTGTTTATGACAAAACGGGAGGTGGGCAAAAAGTCAAAAGTAGTGACAAATATTGACAAAACGTCACACTTCTCAACCTTCAGCCGTGACTCTAGTATGCAAAGTAGGTTAGACTAGGATGTTCAGTTATGGAAGTGTCGTAAGTCTAGTGATGTTTTGTTTTGTAATGCAATTCTCAAATGCATCATTTTCAACATCTCTTAGGACATAAATGTAACAAACCAGAAATAGGACATTAAATGTAACAAACTGCAAGTAGTCTCGGTTCAGGTGTAACCTGTGAAAGACATGAATAAATTATGTTAATAAATAAAAGACAGAAAAAAACAAATATGTAAGAAATTTATTAAACTTTTGCTGTCTTGCAATGAGTGTTTTTACTTTATATTTTACTTCCACATATATTTCAAATTGTCAATGTTTTCTTATTTAATTATGTCTTCTGCTGTAATTTAGGACAAATCTTTATCGCTCTGCATACTATTGACGTTGGTTGGTCCTGTAGTTTGATGCATCTGCAAGGCTATTATTCTATTATATAAATTCTTACTTAAATATTCCTTTGTTTATAGATGCTACCTCATGCATTCTACATTGTTTTCTTTCCTTCTCCCTGTATCTCTGTTTGTTCCTCTCTCCAGATTCCTCAGCACAGAATCCCATCTGCTCAGGCCAATCCCTCGGTTCCCAAAGCTGTGGGAGTCAGCATCCACTTTGATAAGATAGTTACGGCATTAATGCATGATGAAGAAGCGGTCAGTATGAACTCTGGAATGAGTATTAGGAATATTTTAGAGGATTAGCGGTCAGTATGAACTCTGGAATGAGTATTATGAATATTTTAGAGGATTAGCGGTCAGTATGAACTCTGGAATGAGTATTATGAATATTTTAGAGGATTAGCAGTCAGTATGAACTCTGGAATGAGTATTATGAATATTTTAGAGGATTAGTGGTCAGTATGAACTCTGGAATGAGTATTATGAATATTTTAGAGGATTAGCAGTCAGTATGAACTCTGGAATGAGTATTATGAATATTTTAGAGGATTAGTGGTCAGTATGAACTCTGGAATGAGTATTATGAAAATTTTAGAGGATTAGCGGTCAGTATGAACTCTGGAATGAGTATTATGAAAATATATATGAATAATATTTGCAGCACATTTGTATATCTATTCATAGGTGTTTACTTAATATTTTTCCAGGTGGTTCCAGTGTGTGATGTCCTTGTTTGTGTGATGAGCAGTAGTTACTCCATTAAGGAATGCATTCAAGTGGTCCGAAACCTGTGGGTGAATAACATCAAAGCCGATATACTCTACGATGCAAGCATGGTAAGTCAGAGAGAGGGAGAGTGTTGCAGTAACCTTGACTGTATAACCTACTGTTGCACTCTTCTTTGTTGTTTGTGATAAGTGATGAAATATTTATGTAGTTCGAATGTAACCAATAAAAGAAGATTGAATGCCTGTAATTTGAATAAAGTTATATACCTTTAATGTGATTTGTTCGATTTGAATATTCATATAGTCTACTGGTTGACTGATGAAGTTTACTACCTCAAATAAAGATTTCTAGAATCTATAGTGGACTGTGTTGTTGTTTACTATAAAATTAATTTTATGTGATGAAGAAATCTAGATGATATTAATAATATTAATTCAAGCGATACATGCTCATCGGCAAAATTGCCAGGAACTGACAAATCAATTTTAAAAACTGTTTTAAAGTGATTTAACACAGTATCCATTATATGCTATTTGCTCCGCATTCTGATATTTGTTGTTGTACAACTTGTGTATAGTAATGATTGGCCAGCACAGTAGTATCTCCGTTGTACAAACCACGTATTATTCTCCTCTTCTTGGCAGGGCTTAGAGGAGATTCAAGAATACTGTAGGGCTTTCAGAGTTTCTCATATCGTAATTTTGAAGGACCACCAAGAGACTGGTGTCGTCTGGGTAAGAAAAACTGGTTTGTACTGTTTACAGATCTCCTGATTCAAGTTAAGACGATTGTTTAAAGAGCTCATCGGCATGCGAACATGCAGGACGAATTTGCATACATATATGCATAATGCTTGACTAGTTCAAGGTTCCACTTGTGCAGTTCGACCGAACAAAATAACAGTGCTATAGAGAAAGAAAAGTTAAAGTGCTTGATATAATTAAGTTAATTTGAAACTTTGAAAATGTGTTTCAAAAAGTCTCTTTGATAATTATGAAGGAAATTTTATATGTGATCAACTCATGGTACCCTTTTAATCTGAGACTGCATGTTGTGATGTTTGGTGGAAATAGATAGGACCCATTTACATTCTGTTGATTTGGACATAGCTGGAGAACCCCAATAATAGTGTTTTATTGTTTTACCACCTCATCCATCTGTCCACATTGTGAGGTCAAAAGTGGCCCCTGATGATCAGTGAAAACGTAATTATTTAATTACTAAATAACATACATTAAATTTGCTGGTTGTTTTTCTTCTTGTGCACCTTATGATACACTAACCATATCCCAGATACTGACTGGATATAAACAATTAACGTAATCAAACGTCGCTAAATAGGAATTGTCTGTTAAAACATAAGGTTGCCTTCAATAAATTTGCATTTTTGGAATAATTCCCTGAATGAAACTCGGAAACCCTGGTACAAGTATTCCAACTGAGCTTAAAGCAACATTTTGGGTCGATCTTGATCAATTTTCCGATAATGATGATCTTGCCTAAAATCGCAATAACAACTCAGCAAATTTCGTTACATGTTAAAAGTGAAAACATCTGAAAATGTCTATGTTGCTCCTTTACATGTGATTATTGTTAACATGATAAAAAACTGTCTGGGCCACAAAATAGTGAGAACCGATAGAAGACCTTAATTGCTGCCTTGTTTATACACATTTGATGGAAACAGCTTGTTACAGGCAAGATTGGATCATCAGGCAAAGTTATGTCCAATATATATATTTATTGCTCTAAAAACAGCATGATTTCGCATCATTCGTCTCATTTGTACGTGTGTAAAATGTAAGATGCTGTAATTTGCTACGTCTGTCCGCAGGTACGTTCTATCGATAGAGAGAAGAAGATTGTAGATTCCAAGGTGGCCTTAGTGAACCTGGCAGAGTCCCTGCAACAGAAACTTACAAGGTGAGAATGGAAAACTACCTGTTTCTTTTTTTTTTAATCCATATTTTGAATCCAAGGAGAGAGATACAGAGAGAGAGACGATGTACTTGTGGTGCTTTCAGATAGATTATCACCAAAGATGGTCTATCTGATAATAAATAAACACTTGTTCAATTAAATTTCTGTTAACAATCGTTCAGTTAAATATCTGTAAACACTCATTCAATTAAGTTTTTGTAAACACTCATTGAGTTAAATGTCTGTAAAAACTCGTTGAGTTAAATGCCTGTAAACACTCACTGAGTTAAATGTCTGTAAACACTAGCTGAGATAAATATCTGTAAATACTCATTGAGTAAAATATCTGTAAACACACGTTGTAAACACTTGTTCAATTGTAATTCCTGGAAACTTTAGAGGACCACAAGCAACCGGTTTAAGCCTTATGTTGTATTTTTCTTCTTCCTTGCCAGTGATGTTGCAGAGCCTAAAGAGCCACTAGCCGCCCAGCGGAGCGCATCATTGGATGTAGCCAGCAGTCAGCCACCGATATATGGCGTAACCCTCCTGTCGTTAGACAACCACAAACTAGAAAATAACACCAAGAAGAGAATAGACAGACAGGTATGTCTCTCGCCAGTATACTCAAACTTGAAATGTATATATATAGATATTGTATGAAAGCACTCTAGAATCAATCCAGAAACATCCCACATTTTGGTTAGAACTAAAGAAGGCTTTGCAGGTGGTGTACTAAGGCTGTGCTCAGGATGTATTTATTAAGGCGCCGTTGTAATGTGTAGCCATGAACATGTGAAACAAATTTATGGAAAATGTGAGGATATTTAATGTGTGATTGCAAAGTGCAAGAATCCTAGAGTAAATTGCCTAAGATTGACATTAGAAGTTTTACCTAAAAAGAAAAAAGGGGCTTGTACAAGGATATTTGATGTACCTTCATGTAGATATAAGGTAGTTGTAGCCATAAAAAAAAGATCGCAGCAGGGAGTGGGGGATGGGTGGGAAATAAATTCTCATGAAGTGAAATGCTATAAGGACCTCAGTAATATGCTGAATAAACTAATATTGAAACAAATATTCCACGAGGGAGACTTTAACTTTCATAGTTTCTGTTATTCATATGTTTCCACTTGTTTGTTTGCTTATCGTTAGTAATTCTTTGTTTCTCTACAGATCCAGCCACGAATCCAGCCTGTTCTGGAGCATCTATCCTACAAGGCTGTAGTAGAAGTATTGGCTGTAAGTATTCTGATCCCTTAAACATTAAAATAAAAGAGCCATTTGTGTGTACTCAGCAATATATTTAATTATAGTAATGTAATGTAATGATATAAATGCATTTGAAAATCTGAAGAAACGAAGGAGGTATTGTTTGTAAAACACATTAAATTTGTCTAAAAAACTATCGTCCTTCACTTCTCTTTTGGGTGTGAATCTTAGCATGAGTGGAGTGTACCATTTAAGAAACTAAAAACAATCAATATGGGACATTGCCAATGTCTTTCGCTGGGATATTTACTATCAGCTAATGCCACAGCATATCAAGTCATTTTACACGCTGTCTTAGATAACACCAAAAGAGTTATAAAATTAGTTCATAATTGTCTTGATTAAAAGGATAGTACAGGTGAACATATATTCTTGATTAAAAGGATAGTTCAGGTGAACATTTATTCCTGATTAAAAGGATAGTCCAGGTGAACATTTATCCTCCATTAAAAGGATAATCCAGGTGAACATTTATCCTCCATTAAAAGGATAATCCAGGTGAAATATATCCTCCATTAAAAGGATAGTCCAGGTGAACATTTATCCTCCATTAAAAGGATAGTCCAGGTGAACATTTATCCTCCATT
>KN884218.1:117451-130360 GCA_000934455.1 Apostichopus parvimensis
TATCCTCCATTAAAAGGATAGTCCAGGTGAACATTTATCCTCCATTAAAAGGATAGTCCAGGTGAACATTTATCCTCCATTGAAAGGATAGTCCAGGTGAACATATATCCTCCATTAAAAGGATAGTCCACATCAACATTTATCCTTGATTAAAAGGATTGTCCACATGAACATATTTACTTTTGACAGATGCAAGAAGAACATATTCTAAGCATTCATTCCTTTTTACCAATTTTCAGGATAGTAGCATTTGAAGTTGACACGTCTTCTCCCCAACATGAAAGTTGGTGCAATCCACTGTGATGTCACATACAAGCACACTGACAAAATTTTATTATGGTTTTCTTTAAAAATTTACAGTTTACAATTTCCAAGAAGAATCTCAATATGAATACACAGTCACTAGAGTCATTGTTATGTTGTTAAACTTCTCTCAAATTCTATAGAGATATGAGGTCAAAACAATATTTAAAAATAATAATAAAGCCTTCTGTTGCCATTGTGCAACTATGACATCATACCAGTTTGCTTCAAGTTTGCTTATGGATAGAAACTGACACAATTTCAATCATCGATATTTCATTAATATATTATACATTCCATTATTAATCCAGCAAATTATTTACATTTACTAAATAACCACACAATAGTGAAATATATATATTTTTTTGCCCAAATTTTGGCCAATTTAAAGGAATTGAGAGAATGAAAAAATCATCACATTTGTTTACCAACAGAGTAATGATTCTTCTTCAAAATATCAACGTGGGCGCATGCGCAAGCGAATATATTGACATCAATATCTAACATTGCAGAAACAATGTGTGCTACACAGTGAAATATTCACGCTAGGTAGTACAGTCATGCATACAACTACCAGCTAAGCTACCGATGACTCAAGAAGGTATTTGTGAAATATGTCCTTTTACAGCCTGTAGTTTTTATAAATTCCACTAAATCGTTTCTCTCATTTTTTCAAACAGGTGGATTTGCCGATGGACGTGGTGAAGAACATTGTGGCTATCTTGGATGTGAGTCTGAGAACACTGATCAAAATGTTGATCTGTCTGCGATGTAACATTTGTGTGACTTTGTGAAGAACGTTTTAGAGATGTAGGTCGAAGTAGCTGTGGCAGTTAAGGTTTGATACCTAACCGGTGTGGTCAAATCATACGTCGATGAAGTTTTCATCTCTCGTTTTGGAATAAATGTTTAAATCAAACCAATCTCATAATAGTTGTAAGATATTTATCGATTTAAAAGACCAATTTCATTGTGTTCTTTTGCTTTCTTGTTTCTTCCTAGCTGGAAGGAGATGAGAGCGGTTTCGATGCCAGCGTCCAGGAGCTCATTAATAAATATAATAAATATCGCAAGTATCTGCCACGGATTGCTGATTCGATCCAACAGATGAAGGAAAATGAACCGTGAGTATGAAAATTAAAGTTACGTTAAAAAACATCATCCCCCAACACCCTCCCCTCCCCCCCACCTTTCAATTTTTTTTTATCTGTTCAACTGACTGATAACATTCTTCACTCCATGAATTCTAGGTTTGTTGTTTAAATACAAGATAAGAACCCACTGACAAGATATTTCAACATGGTGGAAGTGATATCAACTAAAGACCATAATTTGGTTTAACATATTTTTTGATGTATTAGCAAATTTTTCTACTAACGTAAGTAATGGCAGGTATTGTTTCCACTTACTTGTCAAATAGACAACCCAAATAGGGAAATAGGGAAAAAAAGCACCCTCCAGTCTGCAGATAAACTCCGTTTTGGGGAATGATTTATTTAATTGTTCAAATTTTATGTAGCAGTTTGGAAGGCTTTGAAATTTGCTTCATATTTTAGGAATAATTTTTCGTTTGAATCTTGTGTCGCAATTTTGAAGTGTTTGTATTTTGTCTCTTATAAAATGCTACGGTTCCTTTGTAAAGAGGAGAAAAAACCACTGTACATCTTTGCAATTGTTTAGCAACGCAACCATTTTGCATAGCATTTTAGTGATGAGATACTGGATAAATAATTCCCTGAAAAATATGGCATCTGGCATCATATAAATGGATTTGTTGGCATTATTTCCTTTTCAAGAGAATCGGTAACTCAGTGTCATTAGTCATGACACTCATAGCATACCATTGAATGTGTAGTTCATATTTCCTGTTGAACACGTCCCTTTATGGCGGTTTAGTTTAGCATTTAGTTGATAAGTTCTTAATTACACATTAATGATAACCTAATAAATTACCTTCTTCCATTGTGAACCCAAATCATAAACTGCCATGAAATTGAATGACTTAATGCAATCTAGTTTTGTTTTCAAAGTAGTGTTTCCAGTCAGGTGAAACCATTTACAGGATGATAAATGCCTGGCAATAGTTGTACTAAAAGGTCCTGTAATACTTTGCTTGAAAGATATCATCACTTTCTCTAGGCTTACAGCACTATCATAGCAAATGTGCCTATCCCTAGCCTAATTTGCATGTAACACTGAGATGTACCTAGTCCTAGCCTAATTTGCATGTAACAATCAGATAGACCCAGTCCTAGCCTAATTTGCATGTAACAATCAGATGGACCCAGTCCTAGCCATGATGATGAAGATAATTGGGTTCACCAATCACAATAGTTAGAATACCAGGGATGTAATAAAACATTAGTTTGGCTTTGCATCTCCTTACAGTTTTGTGTTTTATTTTGCATACAATTGTGAAGATTGTGGAAACAACAGCACAAAATACAGCTCTGACTGAAGTGGAACTTATTGCCTTGAAGCTGCTGGTTACATTTCACTTACATTAACAACACTAGTGTATAAAAGTAAAAATTATAGTTATTATGTATTAAAGTCAATGTGTAATTATAGTTATTATGTATTAAAGTAAATGTGTAATTATAGTTATTACGTATTAGGGTAAATGTGTAATTAAAGTTATTATGTGTTAAAGTAAACGTGTGTAGCTATGGTAACCGTCTGCATACGATCTGTTTGCCTCTCTTTTGTAGGTCTGTGGTGATCATTCTGTACTCTTACAGAGAGGATGGATTTAAAGTGTACTTATAATCGAAAGGAAAATAGTGACTTTATCGAGACATTTTATCATTTTCAAGAAGAGGAGGGACAAGGACAATTGTGAATGAAACATCTCCAGCTGAAATGAGAAGACAAGTCAACGAAGATGAGGTTTCTTTCCAACTCAATTATTATATTTTTGTTTCTTTTGTTATTATGTTATTAAATATTTGATTCTCCAGGTGCAATATTTAAACGATTGTAGTCTCCAGTTTTAATATCAGAGGACAAAATATCTCCAATCAAGTCAATCTTGTGAAGACAAACTACTTTTTCTGACACAGGGGCAGGGACAGGGGGCAGTTTAGAAAGGCTTCTATTTTAATTGAGGCTGTTGATACCTCTGTTTCTTAAAGTGGTGAGAAAAACCATCAGTCAAAGTTTTGTCATTTGTAATCAAAATGTCACATTTATGAGGATCCTGCAACTGATGGATGTTCAGCACATTTCTACAAGAGTTCTTGTCGATATAATTAATAAACAGGAATCTATTATTGAACTACAGTTATTTTTAAGATGAAGTTATTTCCTTTGTTGACTGATCTGTTATGTTTTTGTTTTATTCTTGTTTTTTGTGTGTGGTTTTTTTTGCTTTTATTGGGGCATTTATAAACTGATTCATTTCCAGTTGTTTAGAAATCATTTCTCATCACCTATGAAGCGACTTTTTTTTTTACGTTTGTTTGATCACCAAAAATTTTTGAAGTTTTGTCTCCCTTTATATGTGTGTAAAAGTAAGTTGGCCTAACATTTCGATCCTAGCAGGATCTTCGAGCCTCTGAAGAAGATCCTGCTAGGATCGAAACGTCAGGATCACCTACTTTTACACATTCTCTTACACAGGCTTTCGAGTGGATAAGCAGTTTGCTAACAGTTTTTATTTGATTTTTATTCCCTTTATATGTGTTAGGCCCTTGAGGTCTGCTATCTGGAATTCTGTGTATTGTGACTTTATATTTTTTAGCTCTCCTTTAGATCTACAAACTTTTGCATTATTTCTCAAGTCTCTGGAGGTGCCTTGACTGTGCACTCTCTCCGAAAGCAATGAAGTTCTGAATGTTAAATAGACCTACTTTGATTTATAATACATTCCAAGTATTTTCCAGAGTGACTAAAAATTCATCATAAGATTTTTACGTTGGTTTTGTTTGAATTGGCGTGCTAATGTCGATCAGGAGATGCTCCATGGAGGAGAGAGTGAGAGAGAAAGATCAAAGGTCAAGCGTAAATTGTTGCCTTACATTTATTATTCTGTTCGTGGGCTTACAGGGATCGCATACTAAGTGTATATGTCACATAGTGACACAGTCAGCTAGGTTAACTCATATGTCAAGTAGCACAGACTTGCTGTTAAATTACAAGAAGGAAAAATACATTTTGCAGTATTCCTTGAGCAGTATAAATTATAAGTTCTCTTTTTAAAACAAAATACTGGTGCTCACAGGCACAAGGTCGATTCAGTGTCGTGTTTATTAGCATTGAGTTTGTTTGTTTCAATAGACATGTGTAACAGTGGTAACCCTTATTGATGGACTTGGCGAAAGGCGACAAGCGCCATCTATTTTACTTTACTACTTTTTATGAGAATCATTTGTTACTACTACAACTACTTTTTGCGAATGGTCTTCTATTCCTTTTTACGGAGCCATTCCTATGTTTAACAAGATCGTGTTATATTCAGGGGTTATTTCTTATTTGTTGTTTGTTTACCTTTAAATAAACACCGTAGCAACATGAACCTGTGTTTTGGTCGTTACAAATTATTTGACTGGAAAAAGATATTTTAACATATGTCATTTCATCTCAGCTCTAGCAGTACATGAAAAGTTATCTCAGCCAATACAAAGTTTGCATCAACTAGTCTCGAAAAAACAATTTTATGGCATAATTGCTGAAACACATTCCAATTTGTTAAGAGGGCATTAAAGCAAAATCTATTAGATGATTTGTCAGCCACCTTTTGCTTATCTATCTCTCTCTTTTCTCTTTTAAGTGTTATAAGTCTTAATATTTATTTTGAAAGTTGTAAGCAGTATTGCCAACAGAACGTTTAGCTAGGCCACTTTAGTACAGAGGATTGGGAGGGGGGATGGTGGGGTAGGTGAGGAAAGCAGTGAAACAAGAGGAAAGAAGTGAAAGTTTCATGGCATGTTGGTGAAGAATATCTAGTTAGTCGTTTTGGTTTCATCTATTGCTATTATTTTCAGTAGTACAAAAGTTTAACACAAACTGATGAATGAACGTGAGTATCTGATTACAGTATTTAGGCACATAGCCAGGATTTCTAGGGACTTGTTTGTTAGTTGCTCATGATGGAAGCCTCAGCCCTTGGGCCAATGAATTTAGGCCCACAGGTTTTGGGAGGGAGAGGTGCAGGGTGGGGGCATGGTGTCTGAAGACATCTGGCAGCTTTTTAGGCTAGTGGGCTTACATGAAAATTTATTGGGGCCTTGCCTGGTTCTGTATTTGTACCATCTTTCAGCAAGATAAGGTTTATTGTGGGATAATATGGTCAATTGTCAATATGGTCAATTGAATTCATGTGTATTAGAGCCAGTTAGTTCAATTGAACTCATGTGTATTAGAACTAGTTAGTTTAATATTTCATGTGTATTAGAGCTAGCCATTTTAAGAAATGATCAGCAAATACAAGAATTCTGTAACAGTAGGATATCAATATTCCATAGTTACCTTTTATGCAACTGTTCTGTTCTTTTTGAAGTCATTTTGATCCGACTATCTGAACTATTGTCTTCCATATTTATTTGAATACATTAATTATTGGTTTACATAGTAATTGCATGTTTCTTGCACTGCCTCACAAAGTATGCATTGTTTTTCTTATTGCTCATGTATCACATTTCTATTGTTTGCAATGATGTACCACCAAGCTTCTTTCAAGGGAATTGTTCTATAACTATGGAAATCGAATTGATAATCGTCTGTAATATTTATTCTTTCATACTGCATCAGTTTTTACCCTCTGCTGTAGAACAATTGTTTACCATTTCCATTTTGAAGTATTTAATTAAAAACAACTTTTTTTGTATGTTTTGTCCCGCTGAGCTTATATTAAAATACAAGTGGGATTGGATTTATGGCATGTCGAAAGGAAAACCAAGTTTGGGCCCTCAAAACTTGAGCCACCCACACAATCAATGCAGAAGATTGTTATGAAATCTTCTACAGTGAGAAATTTTTCCACTTGACAAACAAAGGGTTCATATTTTTAGTTTTAAATTTCAGCCTATTCCTGATTGTTGGACAATATTTTCCTACTCTTAGAATCTTTGGTCGTTGTTATGCTTCTTGGAAAGCACTTAAATTTATACACTAGTCTGGAAATGGGCTTTATTCTTTCACTATTTTTAAAGAACATAAACATAGTAAACACCAAAATAAACTCATTAGCAGGACAAATTATGGGAAAATATTATTCCCAATATGAAATGGTTTGTCGTTTGTTGTCATAGTAATGAGTTACAGTGCAATTCCACAATCAACTAGGGCAAACATATCACAAGCTCTCTCAAGGTAATTTAATATGGGCTGTGTGATTTAATGGCATCCCACACAAAATAAAACCCATAAAGGAAATGATAGTTTTCTTGTTATTGATGAGTTTTGCTTACACACCGTTTTGTGTCAGTATGTGGGATGCCTACAAGTTCTTCCGATCTGAAAGTGTCAAATATTCCTTGCTGTTTTGTTTCCTACATGAATTGTGACTCTAATTACATCCCGACAAAAAAACAAATTCATTGTAGAGGATGGAGAGGGAGGTGGGAGGGGAGGGTTTTCTTTATTGTCTTCTCTAAACTGACTGCAGAATCTTTTATATTTCATGCACTGATAACATTCTTTACAGAACATTCTGCTATCAAAATGTTGAAGCTGAAGGTCAGTTTTCTTCCAAGAAAATGCTTTATTTTTGAAAAAAATGATCAACCATAAGAAATTATTGTGTAAATGGTTCAAAACTAATAAGAGATTAGGAAAAAATAAATATTAGTCACAATTGAATGAATCTTTTGTTTATTATTTCTCTCACAACTAGTCACCAATAGAAAACAGGAAGTTGTGCTGCTAGAACACATTGGGATTTTTCTTCCAACCACATCAGTTGTATTTTTCAACCTGTTCTGTTTTCCCACTTTATCAAGAGACATTAATATTGGTTGATTGCAAGGTGCTGTAAAGGAGCCACTTTATATTTGAAGGTGGAGTCGAATTACTGTTGGACATCTCACTGACTCATTTCTGGAGAGAGATAACTATATGGACTATTACGAGCCACTGTATTTTGAAGATTTCATTGACAGGAATTGTGACTCTTTACCACAGAGTTCAATTTGAGGAAATGATTCAAACTGATAAGAAAAATAAATGCTGTCATAGAAATACACAATGTATTTCTGTGCAGAGTGCATTTATGACAGTAATTTCAACAGAATATCAAGATTGCCGATCTTCGGGTTTCTCTACATGTGGTATTTCAAAGAGAACATTGTGCACACTGTGAGGTTTGCTGTCACTGATATTAAGTGAAATTTTCTTCCAACCACATGATATCTTTTCTTAACTTGAAAGTAATTATGAGTGTGTGCAAACATTAAATGGATGGATGAACCAAATAAATATCACTATCGTCGCTGAAATACCGTATGTCCAATGTCTTGTAATTTTCTGATCACACTTCCTATCAAGACAGATGCAATTAAGGCTGTTAAAAAGAATACTGCTATGTTATACTTGGCAGGGTTTAATTGTTTTCAGTATAGTGTCAAGCATAAATCAATATCTATATTAGCTTACAGGTTGCTCCATATACTTATCAAAGAGCCTTTGTACAAGTAGTACTAATGCTTTTAACTTTAGATGTGTATATTTATAAATAATTAGTTGAACTCACCTTGCCTGAGATACACAATAATCTTTGCAACACCACTATACAAGCAAGACAACAAAAGGGACATTTTTGTCAATAAAGGTTACTTTTTCAGATGTCCTTGAAGAAGCATTTACAGATCAAATCATTTCAGATAATATTGCTAGGACGACTCATACTGTGAACTGACCGACTTCTTTCTACCTATCGCAAACATAAACGTTGGACCAGCAGCACATAAGCCGACATTCTGGAACAGAAACTACACTCCAACAGAATGCGATCTTGGCTTTGAACTAATTAAGCCAAGCAGCATGTTCGAACGATATCAAACGACTTCACTGCACCATGATGTTATAAATTGGTTGATGAAACAGCGTTTGCATTCTCTCAGATGACTCAATTCCCATCTTTTGCTAAGCTTCTTACGCTCCTCAACGCATCCGCGCAAGCTTTAATGAGTTCACATAATGGAATGCTGCCTTCTACAGAATCTATTTGTTTTAACTGTTGTGTTGCCCAGTTTAGTTTGCCCTGGAGAGTACTCTCGGATTCCATCAGAGATTCTCGCTCTTGGGATGTAAATTTTCTGCCATGTTCCTTTTGCATGTTCTGTCTTGTCAAGTGCGAGGCGTGTTGATGTGACGGATGGGGTGAGGATGAAGCACTGGCACCATTAGCCGTTTCTATGTCCATCTCAACATTTGGAAATACTGCCCTCTGTGCCTCCTGGTTGACTGCCGATGTAGACTGGTTAAATTCCCCCTCTTGGACTTGAGAATTAGCAGCTCTTGTGCTGACAGCTGTGAATATGAGGAGAACGTCAACATGTCCTTTAATGATTCTCAAGTTACAATAACGGAACGATTTTGACAAATTCTCTCAAGATTTAACTTAGTGAACATGCTTTACTTCTGATCAGATTCCAAGACTCTCCAACCTGAAATATCAGGTACAAGTTTTGAAATAATAACTTGCGGATGTATGTTCATACTATTCTTTAAAAAAAGGAGATGGGTGTCAAAGATATCTAAGCCAGGATAGAAGTGTATATTTGCAAGACAAATAATAAATAATATCCATCAAACGGGAAGAGGAATGTCAAATTTCCTTGAAATCTACAAACCAAGCATCTGATATTTATGCTTATTTGCTAGAGTTACTAAAAGGCTTGAAAGCTGATCCAAATCTAAATAGAGAAATGTGATTATCAATATGAATATGAAACCTACAACAATAAAGTAACTTGGTCATAGACTGAATGGCAATTTACTGTTGTAACAAGGATGCGGCTAAAATATGTTGGGAGTACATATTGTGACATATTTGTGGGGAGAAGTTGATGCACAGACTTCAGTTGTGGGAACAAAATTGAAAATCTAAAACATACAGACGAGGCAATGATGGTGGAAACGTTTCCCCCCCTCCCCACCCCCTCCTCCTTAGCTCAAACATTTTACTACCACTTGTAACAATCACTTTTGACTGGAGTCGAGTGGAGTCCAATCACTGGGTCAGTAATTATTTGGACTCAAAATCAGCACAATGCCTGGCAAAAAGTATGTTACAAATCTCTGTGTCTTCTTGTGTCGGAGAATCGGTGACTCTGGCTATGACTCATAACAACACTTCTTCCACAACTACCCACATCTCTCATACTCCAACCTGGAATAACTTTTAAATGACTGTACATACCTGGGTCATCCTTGGCAAGATCTGTGTCCAGTTCACTACAGGCAACGCAGTAATTGCTACCATGTTTATCTTTCAGAAGAATAGTCTGTATAAAAAATTGTAAGAAAAGTTGAAAAGGTTGACCATATGACCTAATTAGCATATTAGTTTAATGACTGAACCGGCCTGAAATTAAGTTGAAATAGTGACAGCAAAGAAGAAAGAAACACTTTACTTTTAGATTTGTATTCATGTTCTTGTTCTGTTGTTACATTGTGCAAGCATTTACCAAAACTGGACAAGAAAACAAATAAAAGGTTCCCAAAAGTACACAAACAATGCGGGATTGTTTCCATATGATCTAAAATAACATTTACTTATTCGGTTGCTTTTATTGGAAAACAACTGATAACCTTTCTTGAATTTTGTCTTCGGATCTCATTTATTTCTTCAAATTCATTTACACAAACTTGACTGTTTCGTTCTTAAAGATTTAATGGCACTACAAATTTAGAAAAGAAAAGTGAAAAATTGTTTAAATGTTAAACTCACTCCACAAACGTCACAGGATATACCCAGCATGGTGTAACCTTTTAGCAGATACTCTCCCATCAATTTACTAATCTTGTCAGCCCTTTCTCTTCTAGCCACAATAACTTTCATTTCAGCTTCAGTTGGTGGAGTCCAACCGTCATCTTCATCAGTTTCGTCTGTTATTTAAAAGAACATTTGCAAGATACAAGGATGATTTATGCATTGAGCTGTTTATGAACTGAGTGACATGTTGGCTTTGTTAAAGGTCTACAGACACCTATGAACAACATTGTCCTAATCACTCTAATATACATTAGAAAGCATGAAAATAGCTGCAACTCCCATTAAAATCCATCAAAGATTGACCATTTTACCAGTATTTTTTTAATTCTAGTTTTATCTATGACTAAACAATTGCTTAAAATATATTTTATTGTCTTCTTTTGAAAAGAGGAAGATCATATTATTGAAATGATATATGTGGGCTTTTAGTTAGGGGTTAACTAAGGCCTAAAATCAAGAAATTTTAATGAGCCCAATACTCTGTGTCATAGTTTGAACATATTTAATATATTTCCCAGATTTATCAAAGCTTCAAATGTGCGTTTTTGGAAACGAAAAGAGCTTTTCGAAAAATTTCAAACTGATTTTGAATGTGATTATCACACACAAAAAAAGTACTGAGCATTGGGCAAATTGGCTAGGTGTACACAGTACTATAAAAGTATTTAAGACTTTCTCACCAAAAAAAAACCGTGTGGGGCTGGTAATCTGACCTAAATTGAACAAGGTGTAACAGCACTGTTAGACACCACCATCGATCCCTGTCAATACTACAGAGTATACACCAGTGCTAGTAGCAGAACGCATAAAGTACTGTATTGCAGCTAGTAGCCTACGATGCGTGTTGTTATTTCGCAAATCAGTGTTACTGAACACTTTTGTAGAAAAGGCAGATATATACACAGAAAACATATTCGTATGCCCTTATTATGGGCGAACTAACTGATACCGCTTGACTTAGGCAGTCAATGATTCCATCAGTGTGCGTTACATTTGTTCAAATGTGTTTGCAATTACACGTCAGAGGATCTCTACCGTACCTGACTTTCTATTTCGGCACCAAGCGAATGCATACTTGGGTAGTACTGCAAGCTTACAGCGAAATTACACACACAGCTTGCTACCGTTTGTACAGTAATTAGAGCACTAGTGTACAGTCAATACATACAGCTATGGTCAATACCCACAGAAGTGTGTACATAGCAGCGATGGACATCTCAGGCGCAGCTACAGATAACAAGGTGTCACTTTTCAAAACTGTCTGCATAATTGTGTAGAGACAAAAAGAAAAATCCACTTGCAGGAAAAAGAAAGTTAACTTTTTTTAGAGGACGACAGGCGGTTTGGGGCGAGTCTTTGTTCCCTTTAAGGTATATTTACATATTTTCATATGTGCCAATCTAAACTATAAACTAAGTTTTTTGGGTGGTTTTAGTATTTCTACTATATCCCAACATATCTATAAATATCATTCATACCTAA
Organism: Apostichopus parvimensis; assembly: GCA_000934455.1. Lineage (NCBI taxonomy): Eukaryota > Metazoa > Echinodermata > Holothuroidea > Aspidochirotida > Stichopodidae > Apostichopus > Apostichopus parvimensis. The sequence continues at coordinate 129,174 of KN884218.1, forward strand.
TGCATGATCATACTGATTTCAGGAACTCAAAACCCACACAAATTTGAGATATTTTATTACAGAAAGCCTGACTATACATAAGGGTGAGCATAAGGTGTGATTTTCCTCCCCCAAGAACATTACTGCCACAGTATCAACCAAGTTTTAGGTTTGAAGGTCAACAAAGTTTCATGGATATGACGACCCAATAAGGATGTTTAAAGGTAACTTAGTTACACGTATGTACGTGATTCGGTGAAATTGGTGAATCACTTACAAGTGGAAACTGGTTCTAAGATGAGTCAGTATCATACTGTAGTTACTGATTAGCCTAGATTAGAATTTCGTGATTCTGGTACATGCAATAAAAGTACTATTGAAAAAATAGAACGTTATCTTAAGTTGTACATCACTTTCAAGATTCAGTAAGAATTACCTTGGACGTTCATTTTCAATTCCTGACGATAGTACGCTTCGATAGTAACGCTTTAAATTTTGTTTCGCTAAACTGAGTCAAGTAGGCTACAGTTGACAGGCCTAGTTGACACTAATTTAAGTGACTCGGTGCGCTCGTGATTCGGCCTGGGATTGTGGCGTGTTGTGAGTCAGTCAAGGTTTACCTTACCTATTACGGCATTGAGTGTTTCAAGCTTGTCTCCACCATACACCAGGGTGTATGCAAAGTAGAGAATGAAATCCTGATGTTAGACCGATTGCAGGATTAACCGTGTCTAAGCATTTACCAACAAATTGCTAAAAAAGATTGAGAGAGAAAACTAAAACAAGAAACTAATTAAGGTTCAACTAATAAACCAAAACATTGTATGTAAATAAACATTTTGGATTTGCTGTGCAAGTTACTCATTTTATAAAAATGTTATTTGCAACTTCATGGTTAGGCTATAACCTGCAGTAATATGCTGACAAAATATATTTTGTCAATCAAAATATATAGTTATCATTTTGTTGTTACAACATTGATTACTTGTTATAGCACATTATTTAAATGTTTGTTTATAGCAAATATGAAACCTGCATATATTTGGTCGCCTAAGTCATTTGTTAGTGTAAATTATCAACATATTTTTTCATAACCCATAATTAATTCTTTATTAAAAATCATTCGGCATGCAATAGTTTATTTCTTATTACCGTGATTTATTATTGACGATGCATTGCTCTGAACATATGCACGTATGGCCTATGCT
>KN884218.1:139875-149938 GCA_000934455.1 Apostichopus parvimensis
TTTTAAATGTGTCATAATCTCTAATTCAAACACACACAAAGGCGTGATCATCTGCTCATAAACAGACCTCAAAATTATTCCCAAAATTTTGCCAAAATGTCAAGTAATTTACAACTCGGCCTTACTAGTGAGTGAAATTTCTGTTTTGGACAGAATTGAGACTGCCATGAGAAACATGAACTTATTGTTATGTAGTATATATCTCAGTTACAGCAGCAATTCACTCGCTGATTGTTAATAAATGTCTCCCTGACACGAGGGTAGCATGCAGGATATTGCATCCTGGTTTTCTAAACTATTTCAATGAAGGGATCTGTGTTGCAGAGCTGAAGTCATATTATTTGAGCATATTTCTCCCCTATATGGTGATCGCCTGAATGCAAAATATAAAGCATGCCTGAATTTTGGACAGGTCCCATTACTATTTGAAGTACTAACAGGTAATAATAATAATCAGGCAAGTTTTTTTTTATGATACTTAAGCGACCACGAATGAAACCCGCAAGGGCTTATGGATTACAACTTTCATGTCGGGTGGCTTCCAATTCAACATTTTATAACTCAAATTTGGAATCTTTTCACTTTAGAAAGTTATTTCAGATGTGAAAACTTAAGATTGCTCTTGGATGGAAAACCCAGCTTAGCACTCGATAGGAAAACATTAGACTTAACTGTAATGATGACATTTGAAGTTTAATGTTTTGGTTTAGCAACTAAACTTTTTTAAACAATGAATTAACATTAATTAACATTTTAAGCCTGTCTCTGATGAGCTGTCATATTATTTGTTATCATATCTCTCTCTCATGATGGAGCAGTAGTAGCAGGACCAACGATTGATTGACCACTTGTTAGATTCCTGTTTGGCAGTGCACACAACCACTCACGTGTTATCCATTAAGTGACCAAATTAAAAATCCTCTCCATATTTATCTTAGTATCACACTATATCATATTTGCAATTGTGTGGTTAGTCTGTACACCGTTAGAACTTAGGAGACATTTGAATCAAGTCAAATCATTTTTTGCGGTATTAAAGTATACATGTTAAAGTCCATGGTACGAGGAAATTATGTACTAGAAACAAATCCACAGAGGACATGTACAATGTTAACATTTCAGTACTAAAAACAGTAACTAATAATTAAGGTTCTATCCTGTTTAACTAATTATGCTTTATAGTCGGTTTTGAATAATCATAACAAAAGATGGAAAGTTAGAGGGTTAAATATCATCACTCCCTTCAAGATAGTCTTTCTTAATTATATAAGTGAAGGAATTTTTTTTGTGCCATTTTTTTTTTTTTTTAAATATTCTTTAAGCTCATTACACGTGAACTTTAATGGGTGTTTAGCGAAGAGAGGTGGACGGAAGAGTGTATCATTGCTTCCTTTTGGGAACACCCACTACATGTTTTGAAAACACCCACTACATGTTTTTAAGACATGTATTAAAACTAAAACGTTATCTAGGAGTGCATGTGTTACAGAGATGTTTCCTTGTTATCTGTGCATACAATACAAAGAGGAACTATTTGTCGGTATGTTTATGCAATGTAGAGAGGAAGGGAAGTTTTGAGAAATATTGAACTGTAAAAAGTAACCAAACGTTGCCAACACTGTATCTTGTGCCATCCCGTACAGAGCAAGGCTTAGAAAGGCTTCCCTACACGGTTAAACATCGAGAATGCTGCACTCGAATCGAATATTTTGCCAACAATTTTCGGACAAAGTCTCTACAAAATAGATTTGAATGAATTGAATTGAATGAAAGATATAACTTTTTTGTCAAGTGAAATATTGAGGATAGGATAGTAGGTGTTTAATGAAGGAAACAGGAACAGAAAGGAAAAGTCTTTAGCTGGATTTATGACATTTAATCTTGTGACCATCAGGCAAGTCATGGGGTCAGACAGTAAAAGGTCTGATAAACTTTGGAGGAAAGGTCACTTGGTGTTTCAGAATAACGGTATCCAGTTCTTGAAAGGTTTTGGGGGTTTTCCATTGATAGGTGTTAGCTGCAGAAAAAATCTTTAATGGGTAAAAGGATATTCCAGTGATAACATCAACATTATGAATGTAAAGAATGTAGACACAGTAGAGAAGATGCCCGATGCTCCTAACTAACCAGATTGTGCTCACAGATTTACCAATGTATGCAGTAAGCTCAGTTGAACTTGAAAAATACAAACGATTCTCAAATTTTTTCCTCAAAATTGACAAAGTTTCTTGGAAGAGAACAAACAGGAGGAATGGGAAGGTGGAAGGGAGGGAGGGAGGGGGGTAATTGTTACTCAATGCTTCTATGTAGTTCAAAACCAGTTGGATCTCTTTAATGTACCGATGTGAATTGGCACTAATGGGCAAAGGAAATGCCAGCAGTGCATTTTTTTTTTAACTTTCAGGAAACATTCAACATAGTTGCTTGGCCTCACATTTCCTAATTTGGCCCCTAGATCTGGTGGGCTTGAGGTTGAGCTTCCTTCTTAGTCACGAAGGCTTGTTTCTACCCTCGGTAGGGCAAGATTGGTATTGTCTTTATTTTCTTTTTTTGTTTAGTTTGATTCCTTGCCAGAGGCAAAAGGAATCTATGCAGTTGTGATGGTGTGTGTATGTAGGTGTATGTAGGTGACACCTGCTTGTAAACACTGTAACTCAAAAAGGTATTTGTTGATTAACTTCATACTTGGTATGTGGATCCGTCTTATTGAGTACAAGAAGCATTTTATTTTCTGTGAAGTTCAACGGTCATTTGGGGTCAACAAAGGTCAGAGTCTGAAAACTTTGTGAACAAGATATCTCAAAAAGTACATCTTTGTTGAACTTCATACATGGTATGCAGATTCAATTTGTTTTTTACAAGAACCCAATTGAAATTGGTGCAGGTCAAAGTTCATTTGCGGTCAACCGTTATATGAAAGTCTGACAATCTTGTAAACACAAGAACACAAGAATTACATTTTTCTAGAACTTAATGCTTGGTATGTAGGTCCAGCTTGGTGAACGGAAGAATCGTATAGAAATTGGTCAAGGTCAAAGGTTACATGATTGATGTCAACAGGCATCAAAGTCTGAAAACCTTTACACATGATGTTTTCTGCTTCTCACCTTATTCTTGGACAAGTTTAAATCACTTGCTCTACATTAGTCAGATAGTAAGAGTACTTTGGTTTTTTTGTTTGTTTTTTGGCTCATTTCCTTTCATGTACTGCTGGTGTAAATGTAAATGTGCAGTTGAGCTGAATATTGTTGTTCAAAGCCCATTCAAGGCTGTGAAAGAACTTGTAAATGCATAATCTTGGGTAGATTACATCTGTATACATACAAACTTTTATCCAATGTTCCTTTACAAAATGTATACTTTTATGAACATTATTAAACAGTTATGTGGCATTTTTGGTTTGAGAGCTGTTTGCACGGTCAACTTTGCCAAAAGTAATCCATTCTGCTGTGAAATGAAATGGTGCCTTTTGTTCGCTTAAAAAAAAATTGATTTATTCCACTAAACAATGTACAACGACGTGTGAAATTGTTCTCTATTCGTATTTTCAGCTTCGTCAATATTAAAAGCTTTTCACTCATTTACCGACAGAAAAGAAGTTATTGCATGTGTAGGTTTTATGGACAGAAATGTGTTGCAAAAGTACAGGACAACTCTTTTCATTCTGTATTTGTAAACAGTATCACTGTTATCAGTGATGTGATGATCAGTGATGTTGTGAAAGTTATCTCAATTATTAAGATGTTCTTTAGTTCAATTCTACATTTATTTGCAGACTTTTGACTGTATCTTCAAGTTTCTGTGTCATTTTTGTGTATGTTCTTGGCAGAATTTGAAACTTCCATTCTCTCAGTAACAGTTTGTTGTTCTGCTTGGAGGAGGGAGGATGGGATTGGGGGGGGGGGAGGGAGGATGGGATAAGGAGGGAGGCAGGCAATTGATTACTATTATTGTAGAGGGCTAAGCCATGGCACTTGGTTTTGAATTTGATGGTTTGTATATTTTCACTTCACCATGCTCCAGTGGTAATGGAGTTGAGACTGACTTGTTAGTATGAAGTCCAACTTTCCTTTCATTTATCCAGGTCATTTATGATGTCATTCCATTGTTCTCTTTGATTTCAGTCATTAAGAGATCAAAATTAAAAAAATTAAGAACAATGACAACTGCTTCAACATTGGGAAGTTTACAGCCAATTTCAACTCAATTGTGACTCAAAAAAAACTTTTCTATCACAAAAAGAATATTTTTCCAAATCATTGTTGAACTGAGCGAAAAGCGAGGAAATATTTCTATCGTATTTTTTTAAAAGCGTTAAGATGTTAAAACGAACATCAGTGCAGTTGAAACAGGAATGTACAAATAATTTTAATAATATATGATGCTGGAGTAATTTTGTACAGTATCTATAAACAAGAATTTTATCAATATGAAACAATAAATTGTAGTCAACAATATAATTGAATTTTGTTTGTATTTATTGTTTATCAATCCATTCAAGCATACAGAGAACCAACATACAGTTTAATACAACACATATGAACTATATAGTGTATTCACAAGTTTATACCTCAATACACGTACATGCTCTATGGAGTATTTTTGTATAAGCAATATATGTACTCACAAGTTTATACCTCCATACACAAGCTCTATGGAGTAAATTTGTACATAAGCTCTATGGAGTATATTGTACACAAGCTTGTACATATTGTATACAAGCTATTGTACACATACTCTATGGAGTATACATACAAGTACTCCAGTGTACTCACAAGTTAATACCTCAATACACAAGCACTATGGAGTATATTTGTACACAAGCTCTTTGGAGTATATGTGTATACAAGCAACATATGTACTCCAGTGTACTCACAAGTTGATACCTCAGTACACAAGCACTATGGAGTATATTTGTACACAAGCTTTATAGACTATATTTGCATACAAAGCATATGTACTGGAAGTCTACTCACAATTTTATAACCTCAACAAGCAAGTTCTATGGAGCATATTTGGATACATGTTGAATATGCAGAGAATCAGCATACAGGGTAATCAAAATCGTATGTACTCTTGTGTACTCACCAAGTTTATACCGTAATATAAATACACAAGTTGCATAGAGTATATTTGTATACATGTTGAATATGCAGAGAATTAGCATACAGGGTAATACAAATTGTATGTACTCATGTGTACTCACCAAGTTTATACCGTAATATTAATACACAATATGTATAGAGTATATTTGCCAAGAAAACAATGGAGCATGTGACAAGTGGTGTAATTTAATTTTCCTTTCATATACGAAACCAAAGGCGTATCTAGTTTTAATTTCCTTGAATATTCTGGTGCATGTGATATAGTGTTGCCAAATGTGACACGGTGTGATGGTTTTTAATGAATGCTGTTAGTTTCAACAAGTTCCTCATAACAGACAGTCTACAATGACTCGAGCCCTGTAATCGAGTGATGAACATGTTATAACTCTGTATAGATACTTGTTCGTACGATACAACCCTTTGGCAAAGATTAACAAACTTGGGGTTTGCTCCTAATGTGGATTTTTAACACTCAAATGTTGAGAAGTTTAATAAAACACAGTATAACTCTAAAAATAATATGCTAGAAACTCAAATTAATGGTCACCATTTGCAAAATTTATACAAATATTTTATGGGCAACTTCAACATATTTCCTGTCACTATGATAACTTAATTATTTTAATGAATATTAAAATTTGAAATTTACTACCCAATGTGTGTGAATAACTTGAATTTCAATGTACAGTCATAACTCACTCGAAATTTCATTTCCCAGGTATACACCTAAATGATATATAAATTGCCCTAAAATAAATTGCCTTATATAGAAAATTACCCTAAAACTGCAATAGATTTTAATGTTCCTGATCAGTTGCTTCTTTTAGCACAGAGAGAAATATGAATACCGATTCTGCTGCAGGTAAGATGGGAGACTTTATTTTGTAATAATAATAATCAGCAGTTATTTTAACGACGCAAGAGCGACCACAAATGTGGGGGAAACCATGATCCTGGTTGATTTTCTCTTCAAAATGGTTAATATTTCCAGTTGTAAATAAATCACAGCTTACGTTCAAGCATACTGTATCTCTACGCACGAAGGCCAACCCAGGTTCAAATTTAATTTATTCAGGGCATTTAAATTTTAAACAAAGTTTGGATATCTCCTGAGGTACTTGTAAAGATCCAGATAACAGTACATGTCATTCTAGGACATTTCTGGGGACATCTTTAATACAGGGACGGGACATGAAATCCAGAGTGGGGAGGGAGGGGGGGGGGAAGAGACTGTCCTGGAAAATCAGGGATGTCTGATCATCACCTTATGGAAGGGCAAAATGGATATGAGACAATCTACTCACAATTTTCCCTCAACTCTTTCTCTATCAAATGTGTTAAGAAACCACTAGATGACTTCAATATCTCTTGCCAAAATTTGGGAAGAGGTTTGCCAACCTGTACCAATTCTCCTTCCGCAAACATTACTATTTTGACATTTTGAATGCGCAGTTCTTGGCTCGATAAACTTGTCTCTGCAGGCAGGTTGGCCGTTGTGTACACAAGAAGAAAAAAGGTAGTAAAATAAAGAAGAAGAAGAATTGAGCTACAAACTAGAAGCAGGATATTAAATGTTAGCATTGATAATGAACAAATAATTGGAAAATTACAATTCAAACTGTTCGATCCACGTGACTTGCAGTCTGTTTCATAAATGAATCATGGCAGAAGATTAAAAATCTTGAAAGGCTCAAAATTGCAAGTATTGTATGAGCGATCATTTTAATTTTAAATACAAAATCCTTCTCTCCCTTCAATGGTGAGAATCTTGTTATTCAGCACCCAAAAAAGTATCGTTTATAACCGTTGGCATAAATTTCTGGATTTTCTTGGCAGAGAATATAAATTTGGATCCTGTGTGGAAGGCAGGTTACTTGAAAGTCACATGTTTGATTGCTTCCCATAGACAGGAAACAATATCAACCATACAAACTACACACACCTTACTTTCGTAAGCATGATCAAAACACTGACTGTATGTAGCCTACAGATAAAAGTGTGCTATTTTCATTTGGGGGAAGTTTGTACAGCTCAGTGAACAACTATGGGGACTCTCCTGACAACTTTAACTTGTAAAGAGACTGTCTTTTTTTTCTTTTTTTTAAAACTATTTTTAGCGAACCAATACATTTTCAATACATTTTGAATATAGATTAGCAGATATGTAGTAATATCGATCACAAAGTAATCCACTGAAATCAAGTACACATTGGGCATCATACAAATAAAAGATATAAAAATTATACAAAATTTTATCTTGCAATGCAATAGTGAATAAAAAACTGGAGACTTCAAAGGCTACATTTGACATTGCCACATTCTGGTAGGCCTGCCGCACCCCACCATTAATGAAAAGATGCTACAATTCACCTAACATCAAAACAAAAAGCATCTTTCCATTAAAAAGCTGCCAAACCCCACCATTAATGGAAAGATGCTACAATTCACCTTACATCAAAACATGTTTCTTTAAGACTCAAGATTAGTACTTCTAAACCTAACTTGGTCAGAAAATGACAAATCAACTGAAAAAAAAAACAGGCTTTCAGTTTACCCCGAGTCTTTCATAACTAGCTTCGTACAGGTGATATAGACACCAACCACCAACACCGAAACCAGATGCTAGGTATGAATATCTGCAGTGATTCAATCCAGCTTCCTCTGTGTGGAAAACCACTTTCCTTTTTTTTTCTCAGGGCAGTGGTTATCTCTCAACATACTGTTTAAATTACGTTACCACGAACGGCTATGAAAAACTTTCTGCGATATTCAGCAACTGCTTGGAAATTCTGAACAGCGTCTTCCCTTCACATGCCAATTCCGTTTCCTGATAGACTGCCCTTTGATCAATTAGGTCTACTAGATACAAATCAAAGTCTTAGAGAAATATTTCAAAACTACTTCCTGCATTGGCAGGTTTGTTTGCTGGCTAATGTACTCATGTTTCTGGCATTCTCCCTCAAATGATTTCTCAGGCAACAATTAAATTTGTGTGCACAAAAAAAGAATGGTTTTGTTCCCCACTTAAGGTGATTTGGGTCACGTTAAATTCCAGTTAGCAATTATATGTTGTACGTGTGGTAGCTGCCACTTACACTTCACCCACAGTGGGAATGGTGTGACCAAGTAGTAAAACTATCGCTAAGTGCTGCATGTCATTTAGCATAGTTATACTTACTCATAGTCCAAAGCAAATGTGTGGATTTTATTCTCATCCTGCCCCAATATGCCATATCATCACAGCGTGCTAATTATTTACCTATTTCTAGTTTCATTAGATCCTGAATTCAATTGACGAAGGTATCAATCCTCCATGATTCCCTAATGTTTAATTAAACAGCGGACCTACTCTTGATACTTACTGATTCAAACAGAAACATGTCATTCCTGTGAAACCGAGAAATACTGGACAAAACTAGCTAGTACCATCCACATCTGTATCCTGTATAGTGTGCTCACTGATAGTTACAGCATCAGAAACAAGTATTAAAGGGACACTCCAGTGATAAACAATGTGACACTTATATAGAAAAGAAAAACATTCCACACTGTGAGTTGGATACCCCCATCTTGATATCTTGATCCTAAACTCAAGATATGGTTGATTGATTGATTGCATGGAACTTATATTGACTGAGATATTGTGCTTACAAGGTTTTCAGGGTTTGACCTCTAGTGACCTTAAATGACCTTTGACCTACACCAAATTGTGCAAAATCTTTACACTAGATAAGGCGATCATACCATGCGTATATGAGCTCCTTTTGTTGTTCCTGTTCTGGAGATACAGCAATTTTGAGATTTTCACATTTTGCCCTCCGCTGACCCCCACCCAAAACAATAAGGTTCTTGTACTCATTACACGGAAGCCAAATGCAAACTATGAGAGCCAATGAAGTTCCCATCTGGAGGTATCATGTTTACAAGGATTTCAAGTTTTGACCCCTCGTGACCTTAAATGAACTCTACGCCAAATTGTGCAAGACCTGTACACTACATCAGGCTATCCTACCATGCAACAATGAGCTCCTTTTATGTTCAGGTCCTGGAGATAGCGTGTAAACAAGCTAGGGCATCACACATGTACACACCTACCAACTTGACTGCATAGGTTACTTCCCTGCCTATGGAAGTAACCAAAATTCATATCTTTAACATACAACATGCTATGAGGGTGTGGTTTGAATTTAAAGATGCATAAAATTTACAGCATTTTTATTAATGGAAGATCGTCAGCTACCGGACTGTCCCTTTAATCACAAATTCTCGATGATCGACTAGTTTTGGAAGACTGCCAGCATTTCTGGATAGTTGATTTGATGTTATTAAATTACATGTTACCATGCTTCATATCACTCACAGGTGCCTTGTTGTCAGATTAACAGCAGCTAGGTATGTTTGACTCCCGTTCGCAGCAGCCGCATTAATATGACCTCTGGAATGCCCTGTACTTTCTGATAGGAGCATCAACACGGGTATAGTCCAGGCCTACAGCAATTTAATGGCAGATGTCAGATGTAAGAAACTAGTCCACACGATTTACTTTATGGAATATATGAAATGTACAGGAAATAAACAAGCCTTGCCGATTTTCTATACGTGAATATGCATGAGTACCATATACTGAACTTGGGTGTACAATTTGAGATATCACAGAGGCCAAAAGTTCACACAGTAGAAGTCCTCAACACCATAAAACAGTAGAAGATAAACGGAATGCAGGCTTGCAGTTTTGTAAGTGTTCCTTAGTCACTAATACCCAAACCTGAAGCAAACTTGATCCAACTTCAAGAGGTGTAACAAAACAAGACCTTTCGTCCAGTTTGAAATGACCTTAACAGATTATGTAAACTAGAGCACCGATGGTGCAGAAGCTCATACCTATTCGAGCTTAAAAATGTAGGGCCCACAAAACTTTATGGCCCACCATAATTCAGATTCCACCAATTTTGGGCCCA
>KN884219.1:3377-15252 GCA_000934455.1 Apostichopus parvimensis
ATAAGAATCTTTATTTCCTACCCAATTTTAATAGTATACCTAAAAATGCTAAATATTAGAAACATATGTTCTTAGGCAATATAAGTAATATCTGATGTGAATATATCATATATCTTGCATCAAACAAATAAGAGCACTGATTTTAAAGTTTTAAGATTATTCGGTAAGATATAAAATCCTATCCGATGTGAATATATCTGATATCTGATTTGAAAGTTTTAAGGTTATTCGTTTAACTAGATCAACTGCTTTTAATTTAAGCTTTTCGGACAAATATCATTTGATGCGATGATATATTTCTTTGAGAAGAGTTACACGTGTATTAAAATATTGTTTTTGATTAATTAAATAATGAAACAGGGAATCTGGACAGAGTGCGGTTCTGTACATTAATATGTTATTGCTTTAATAAAGAAAATAAACTCTCCATATATAAATATAATTTGCTAATGTGTACTTAAACGTTTCCTAAGCTTTTTTTTTACAAAAATAAGTTGCTTCAACCTTTTGAAATAAAAAAAAATAAAACATATTGAAACTTCAAAAGTCCAGTACTAATCATAGAAATCGTTAAAACTGGGAGGAAACAACTCAATTGTGACTTTTTAATTTCATTCGTGTTAAAATAAAAAATAATAATAATTTAAAGTTATGAATAAGTGAAAGTTATAAAAACGCTTAGTTCAAGTTCTTTTTGTGATTTATTTTTTATCTCCATTTTGTGATTCAATCGAAAAACAAAATAGCTTTTTGTTAACTTTGACAATGGAAATAAATTGCATTTGGATTAGTTGTGCCTTTAAATATGTAAACTTAATCTGAAGAAGGAATACAAACTCTGGATTTAATAGTTCCAAATCTTTTCAAATAAAATTATTTTCTTTACTCAGTCAAGTTGCACGCTGCATTAAATTGTTAAATATTTCATATTTATTCCAACTGTTAAAACACACGCCAGTTGCTGTTAGCAATATTTAAATAAACTTAGTTTAATTTCATTTCATTAGCTGTCAATGTTTGCTTTGTACTAAGGGGATAATGATTGGTGAGTTTTTATGGTTGTGAAGATGTCAGATATTTGCACACCGTATGATAATTTCTTTTCTAACGAAGCATCTATTTAAAAAAAAAGTTTTATTTTAATTCAGTGTGAATTATTGTTAAACACTTTTGAGAATGTTATACTTGAATAGATATTATTTAAACTTTCTCTAAATTTATTGCTAATTTCAGTTTTACAAGAAGTGATAACTAGCAACTAAAAAGTGTTAACAGTCTGTCAATACAATAAAATAAACTGCGCTGTCTTGATGAGAATTAGTATCTAACATTTTCAATGAAACATGAAGGAAACGTTCAAGAATATATCAAATTTTACAAACTTACCGTTCTACTTGAATCGAGGAAGCCGGCTGTCCAAAGAAAAAATGAAACTCGAAGTAACGAATAAAATTGATAACAGTACATTTTGATGGTGGTGTCTCGTCTTCTACAGTACCTGCTGTTGTCTGAATTACAAGTTGACAATGACTTTCACCTACTAACGAGTAGCTACAGATACTGCCTCGGGGAATTTACATCGTACAGTAAAACATTGTTTCCATCTTCGGTACTACAAATTATTCACTAAATTGATTGGTTAATTTCATTACGTGATAAATACCTACATCATATGGAAGACTTCCATTAAAACTGCTACTTAACAGCGTCCGTAGATAACAGAACAAGAAAGTCTCAAAGCGTGGACACGGATTTGGACGTGATACAAAAAAATGAAGATAAAATCATAAAAAAAATCATATTAACGCTAATGAATCGTCCTTGTATTGAATACTACGGTATCTTTATCCGACTATTTAGGAACCAATCATGTTCTCAATTTTATTCTCTATGAATCGAAATGATCTTTAATTGACGTCAATAAGATAAATGCTAAGCTGCTAGGTTGTGGTGTCCTTTCTATTGGATACAGTCTACCATGTCTTAAATACTTGGGTGCAATAGAGGGTTGACTCTGTTTCCCTTGTCTTGGCTGAAGGTCAACAATCATGGGAGGAGGGGGAGGGGGTTGCAGGGGGATACGTAAGAATAACGGATTTCATTTGTTACGTAAATTAAATTAGGAACATCGCCCATATTACTCTGAGGCTATATAATGAGCCAGCAGATAATGAAAGCCCACAGCATTCGCTAATCTCCTTTCCAGTGTATTATTTTTCACATTTTATTGTATGCTTCATTACCACGTACAATAAATATAACACTACCTGTAAATTATATTGTACGTTCAGTTTGGTTAGCAATGCCACTCATGATAGTTTTAAGTGTTCTCGAAATAGTTATATATTTCATAGGAGTTTTGAAGCATTTATATATGGTGCTAAACCTGGGTCCTAAGCTGCTAGTCATGTTGTTGTTATAATTAACAATGTTAATCAATAGACCTCAAGTTTTAGTTTACTAGTTATGTACATATGTTCACGAAATGCTTAATTGGTGGCTAGGTTTACTTACGCCAAGTACAGGGCCGTAACCTACATTTAGGGGGGGGGGCAGCTTCCTACTCCCACTTCCTAGATTGCAGTAGGCCCATGATTATGTGAACGCTTCGACTATATACTTGTTACGTCTTTGTGTTTCTTAAAGGCTTATCAGTTATATTGTTAGGCCCTTTATCAGTGCCCCGTTGATTTAACTAAAAATATTGAGGCTCAGTCAGTTACACGGCCGATCCACTCAGCTCACTTGCCCCCCCCCCACCCCCACCCTCTAGTAGGTCCCTCTTTGGTGTGTAAAACAAATATTAGAGCTTATGAAGTAACGTTAAGAACTATTTCTCCCTTACGAAGTGATTTTCTCCCGCATAGAATTCTTCTAATTTTTTTTTTGGTGAATGGTAAATTTCTAAAACATGAGATCTCACAATTTAGAATGTTCATATGCAACTTACAAGGCTCGCAATGTACCATTTCCGGCAATCTGGGGAGGGCATTTTTTGCAAAAAAAAATCTTTCTGAGCTACGCTCCAACCGATGCTGGCACTATGTTTCGATATTGTCATAATGGTCCAGTTTGGGAGGTGGCCCACCCACTAACAATTTCGTAAAATGCCCTAGTATAAACCCACATCAAAAGCAGCAATATGTAACATTTAGACGATACATAATTGTTTTCGATATCACTCAACTACCCATAAAGATTCTACCTGACTTGGAACCTGAAGTATCTCTATTTTATATTTCCGATAAAGTGAATGTGCCCAGATACTCAATGGTATTTTTTCTATTGTACTTATGATACCTTATGTGTGCATGTGGTAGACATCTGTATAACAAGATTATTTTATTTGTGTGCAAAATTTGAGAATTTTTCCGTTTGGGTTCAGGATTCGATTTTATCAATCATGATAAAGGCCCTAAGTTTCACCCGGATATTAAATAGATAAGTTTTTCTTAAGTAATGTCTAATCACTTGCCAGGCTTGACTTTTGGTAAAAATGCAGTAACCAAACATAAACAAAATGGAAGACTTCGGCTCCCTCCGGGACTTTCCCCTGGACCCCGTCAGGGGCCCTAAGGCGGGCCCTTTGACCCCACCCGTAAAAAAGATTTTCGGCAGGGCGCTCGCTACGAGCAGACTCCTTCAGTTTTATTCGTGTTCAGTCTTTTATGTACCACCCCCTCACTTTTCAATTGGCATTGACGCCCCTGTCTTTACTCTTTACAAAACATTACCGCATCAACAGATTGCTTGACTTTAAAGCAAAAATGAAAATGATTGCTTCCCATATTATGTGACATCGGATCTCGTAGCGAAAAAACCGAGACTTATCAGAGAAAATAGTCTGTCATTATTTCAATTATGGTAATTTAAAACATACACAACGGTGATTTCAAGTGATATATGTTAATTAAGAGCTAATTGCAGTGAGAATATGTCGACTATGGTTGTCTAAATTTCGACAAGAAACTGATTTATATTTGATCGCCGAAATTAATTCAGCTTAACATTACTTGCTGTTGAGACAAGCAATAAGTTCACGGTCTTGTATTAAATTTCGCTTTTACTTTTTTATAATTAAACTTCAGAAATTGAAGGCTGTGGTTAGCTGATTCACACAGAGATTACAGTAACTACTGTAAATCTTAAAGTTTTGTACCACAGTGAATACTGAATCGTGCTGATAAATCGTTATTATGTGCTAGTAGAATTACAGTAATAACTGAGGATATGTGTAATCCAAGCAAATGCCAACAACTGGATTTGTTTTTATTACAGATTTCCTCAGTTCTTACTGTAATCATAATAGCACATGCTACCGATTTATAGCACGATCTAGTTTTTACCTAGTCACAAAAATTTAAGATTTAAAGTAGTAACTATGTTATGTGTGTATCGTGTGCTGTAGTACAAGAGTTTAGATAAGCAGTTAAGGAAAAATGTCAATTCAGAACGTAAGTGAGGTGTAACAATCGTGTTTAATCAGTAAACCGAAATTCTTCCTATACGACTCCTTTTTTATCAAACGTAGCTGTGATTTCTTCGGAGCTGTGATACACACAATTAGTGAACAATAAATGCCTGGGATATTTCTTTGTCCTGCTGATTCCCCGTGTGCAATGATACATTGTCTTCTTCTTTATCATTTGAAACGTATGAAACTAAAAGAAAAGACACGATGACATTGAATTCAAACAATATATGAAGCATAGAAAAAAGAAAATACTTCTTAAATTAAATATTATAAAACAGCAAAATACTCTGTGCTATCGTAATCTTGTTAAGGTAGTAGGCTACGGTTTTTGTAATCGTGTTTCATAGTAACCTACTACAGTCTATTTAAAACCGCGAACCTATGAGAGTTAAATCATGTTCTATTTAATGTTTATCAATGTTATTCGATATAAGGTTGTGCCCTCAGTATTTGTTTATGTATATTTTTTAAAAATATAATAGCGTTTAATAATGAAGCGCAATGCTGCCACGAAAACAAACATCTTCATGTAATTTCAAAAAAGTGTTTTACGTAATTTCGAATTGTTTTTTCATCATTTTAAAAATGTTGTGGCAGCAATATGCTTCTCTAACTTACGTTCACTGCTTGTATGAATGTTTTAATGTGATTTTACTCGTGAGTTATAACGGCGTTTGTTATAAAACCGCTGCAGCCACTTCAGAACTGGTCAGTTCTAATAACTAATAGATATGTCTTCCGTAGGAGTTAATAGTATATTAGCATCGCTTACATTGACTGCTGTTACTTATGCAATTCTTTGATGCGACTCTGCAATTCTGCCCTTTAGATTAAATCGTTATGCAGGTGACCAAAAATAAAGAACCAACCCTTGTTATTGTTTATCACGTTTATTATTTGAGTTTTATATTTTACTTGCTTTAAGAAGTAAGAAAATTGCCACTTGAAGAGAGGAGAAAAGATACATTCTGGAATGTCATCTCGGTTTTTAATATGCTTCTTAAGTTTACACGCAAAGTAATCATAGAATAAGTTAAAGATGTAATATCCAATGAGATTCATTTCAACTTAATTGGAATAGTCACATAGATTATGTTTCTGCTAAAGCCCGTGAACTTTTTGGGTTCCTTTGTTCTATTTCAGCTGGTCTGAGCAGCATGGTTCGCCTTATGCTATTTAAATCCTTGGTTTTCCCTGTTTTAGATTATGGTTTACCTGCCTGGGGACCCCATAATCTGACTCATGAAGGTAGACTGTAGGGGTCAGAGGAGTGTCCGCTGAGTAATCGTTCGGGGGTTATTGACAGGGTGGTAATCGTCCGGGGGTATTTGTCTGGGGGGTATTCGTCCGGTCACGTATCGTTATAAACTTCCCTTGGTTCTTTTTGTTACAAAGTGCCTTTTTGGTAAATTATCTTGTCCTGCTATTGTAAACATCACTGTAAATTCCCGCCACACTGAGCATTTACTATTTAATCATGATTTTGCAAGAACAAATGTTTTGAAAATGAATTTTTTGAACCAAGTTTCTAGGATTTGGTATGAACTTCTCTCTGAGACCAGGAGTTTGCTCAAGTGTGGTTCCTACCATTTCATTTGTGTGTAATATTAAGGAACATTTCTTAGCTTTATCACATGTGTAATTTGTCAATTTTAATTCTTATATTTCTTATGGCTTTATTTGTGAATATTATATATTTATTTTAGTTCCAAGTCTCTTATTGTAAGGGTGTACAGGCCTCCGTGCTACAGGAATTTGGTTTCCTTTAGTACATCCTGATCCGCTTTGTGTTTTCATACTGTGTTGTTTGTGTACTGTTCTTGTGATTGAATCAAATATATAATGAAATGAAAATTTGTATCCAACAAATACACATATTGTTCATCAATACATAAAGTTAAATGTAATGATCGGACATTTCTTACTTTGTGGCTACTTCTACAACCTTTGTGGTAGTGCTGTCCTTTACTCAGGTTTACTTGACGATTCTTAATTTCAGTATATTTGATTTTATAATTCGATCCTGTGATATAATAACAATAGATGCTAGAATCACTTTCTAAACTGACGTGGTACTTTTTAAGAAAAAGTCGCCCAAGAAAGAACCTGGGCACGAAAACCAAACTACCAAACGACTGATCCGCTCTCAGCCCCAGTCCCCTTGCATCGGGACTGTGACTCTGTGATCATCGTCGGGTGTGCATCACCATTCCCCTCGAAAGGGAACAGATACTACGCATGATCTTAGCCAAAGGCCGAGAAGCGACGTGGTAGTGGTTAGAATAGTAACAGTTCCCGTACCACCATGACAGCTAAACGCACAGTTATGACTATAAACATCGTTGTTCCTTTGTTTGGTACTGAACTCGTGAGTTAGGTAATAACGCAAGAAATAACCATCTCCGTTGCTTCTTTTTTTCTGTGGAATGGAATGAAGCATAGCACGTGATATAGGGATACATATAAGTTAATCGGTGCAACGTACTTACAGTTGTGTGTATACCAGCTGACGAAGGAATTCAAAGGGAGAGAGAGGGGCGGGAGTATGGCTTACTTTCTCACAATAATAAAGCTAAATAATGTTTTTGGTTTGCGGATTTCTATATTTTACTTATTCTTAAGTTCACCATTTCTGGTATTGATCTTCAGTTTGGTGGTATTTTCATTCCTGAACTGGTATCAATATCCATAAAATAATAATTACTACTAAGAATTGAGCTTACAATTAATTTTTTGTTTAAGTTTTTGTTATATTTCTAAACAAACGACTTTGGTGAGAAATGATCAGCCTTTTAAATGGTTACATAATGCCAATTGTTCAACTGTTGAACGCATCAAATGCATGCCGGGAAGGTTTTTTTATTTAATTTTATAGCATTTTATAAATTTAAATTAAATTAACCGCTTGATACGATTACAGTTAAATACAGTGTGACGTTACTGTGTATTGGGAATATACATGCAATAGCTCAAGGCATACTGCTGAGTATTCATTGGTGTGTTTTGGGGTGATTATCACTACCAATTTATCAGCGGGACAAAACGTCGGGAGAGTCACAAACGTGTTATCTTTACTAATGTGTCTGTAAATTATTAATATAACAAGTTTTATGTACGGATTTCTTTAA
Organism: Apostichopus parvimensis; assembly: GCA_000934455.1. Taxonomy (NCBI): domain Eukaryota; kingdom Metazoa; phylum Echinodermata; class Holothuroidea; order Aspidochirotida; family Stichopodidae; genus Apostichopus; species Apostichopus parvimensis. The sequence goes on from KN884219.1 coordinate 10,980, forward strand.
ATTCTCGTTTGTCGGTGTTTAGGAAGTCACCTCTTGAAAGAATTTCCTGCAAATTATAATAATGCAGTTTTCACTACTCATGTATTTCCTTTCCATGCTATAATGAACCATTGTGTACTGTTAATATATGAAAACATTTCCAAACCATTTCATTATTGTTTTACTTTTCTGTAAATCAAATCATCATAGTAACCCAACCTTTCCCGTAAGTATATCAGATAATAAAAAGAAAATATAGTTAATTAAGTTTCAATCCATGAATTTGGTGAATAACTTTAAAAATAACAGTCCTCGTTCTTGCCGGGATCCACATATGACCGGGTCCTGTTATTCACCAAAATAACTGTTAGTCTAGTTTGTTATGATTTTTTCTGCACAATTATCCATTTCGGGGGTTAGCTTGGTTATCTTTCTAGAATACCATATATGTGTACATCGTAGTTTATACGTTGGAAATCCTTTCTATTTTATTTTGCTGATATTGTAAGTTATAAATGCTAAAGAAATACTACTGCTTGGAATTTTATATATCAAACAGCTTGCTATATAAATCTCTCGATAAGCTCAGTGCGAGATATGCATATCATATATTTGTTAGATGTTGAAATCCGATAGTGTAACCAAGCCTAAAGTAACTTAAGTAAAGCAAATATTTTAGCAACGCAGAAGCAGCTAAATAATTTATATGTAGTATGGTACCCACCTACTGCTCCACTGTAAGTCCCAAGTCCCGACAGGCGGTAGTTTGTCACTCTCATCATTGCTGAGAATTCTTTTTATTATTATTAACACGGGACTTTTTTTCGTTTAGGTCACTTGTTTTAGTCTCGTGGTTGTGTGTTTCTCTCCTTTACACTTCAGTTTAATCGTTCTATTTGAACAATGATAAATCACTATAACCGAAAAAAAACACACCCAACTGGTTCTAATTCGATAAAACTCGGCGTTCGAAAAGAACAAGCCGATGACGTCATCTTAAAGCTTCAATTGAATTTGTCACACTTAGGCAGTCACGCGAGATGAGTTGTGGTCGGTTGCAGTCGGTTTAAGACATTCACCTACACCATACATTTTACAGTAACTTAGAAATGAGTGATGAAATTATTTTGTTTCTGGAATCAAGTGAAGGATCGAAAGGAGCATGGCAATTTTTAAGACAATTTATAAGTACCCTTAATATTTATTGAAATGGCAAGCAAGAAGGAATTTGTCAAATATTTGAAAGGACACTTAGATTTTTTTCTTTCAATGTGAGAGACATTGGAGGCCAATTTGGGGGTTGGGGTGGATAACTGGGAAAGGGGTGCAATTGGAACATTTTGAAAGTACAACTTTGAACTTTTATAAAGTTCAAAGTCCCCGGAAATAGTTTGAATTTGAGATATCTCTTGTTCTCTCTTAGCGACTTTAAGAACAAAACCACATATCAGAAAGATCAATTTTAATTTCTGTAAGGTATTCTAAGTCCGGAAGCTCCCGTGCTCTCAGACATCTCTCTTGTAGCTATTTAGTGTAAGCACGGAGAAACATTTTAGAGGTTCCAATTTATTTGCGCCTGTAGGGATCCAGGGAGTGAAGCCCCAGAAGTTAGAGCGTTTTGTTAGCCTACTACTTTCCAAACAAATTCATTTTTGGACATTAAGGAGAATGTTTCAGTTTCTTTTACCGCAGCCGACCGAGGGGAGGTGGGGATGGGGCTGGGTTACATCTTGATTTGAGGTGAATCCCTCCTCCCTTCGCGCCGCCACTGGTGAGAGAAAACACGTACAGAAATAACTGGAAATAGATTCATGCTGTCCCTTTTAGAGTTTTACGTTTCCTGCAGATTCTCAGAAGCTGTTTTCTGGCGCAAATATTGCTCGAGTTTCGGACAATAATTCTTTACAGCTGATTTGGTTTGAAACTGAAGTTTAATGATCGAAATAATTATGAGAATACCTACGAAACATTATGTGGTCTGGGCATCGACGGCAATTTGCCGACGATATCTTCGATTAAAACTTTGGTTATTGTGTTCAAGATATATCATATTTATATGTACCACTTAATCGAAGTATTTTAAGTATTCATATAATTTTCCAGTATTAAGAAAAGTGGATGACTGTCCAAGACTCAGTAGCAGGCATAGTTTAGTGCTACCGGTATATAAAGATAGAGTTAAATTGTTGTTAATCGCATTGCAAATTACCATGATTTCAATACGAAAGAGTGTGGCTAAGAATGGAAAGAACTATAAGATATCAGACTTAATTTAGTGACGTGAGAACATTTGACCTAGTTTAATAGCAAGGTACAAAGTTTACATAGCAGTTACGGTGCTCTTATTTTGTGGTCACTCTACCACTCAAAATGATATGCGTAATAGCTCATAATGGCATCTTACGACTGCCCTGTGTCCTCTAGAAATAAAGCATATAGCGGTAGTATTTGTATGGATTGTTTATTCTGTGGTATATATGTTGTTTTAGTCTAATGTGTTTAGTTGTACTTATTTTATACTAGTGAGTAAGGGTTTGAGAAAAGGGAAAGGGAAGAAATGTATGCACTGGAGGAACACAATAAGTGAAGAATAAACAATTATATAAAACATACTCATGCGTTCTTTAGAACGGCTTGCTTTGATTTGCAAGCACGTTGCCATCTTTTGAAGTATTATGGCGAAAAAACATCCACAACAATTTGTTCCCAGTTTGAGAATCAGAGTGACCGCTTGTATTGGTAAACATACTTTTTATAACACCAAATAGATTATACATATCTGCTTGACCGACCACCATGTAAGTGGCGTGGGGGTTCTCCCCCAGGAAGACGAAACGTTTTATACACGTAAAGTGGGGCATTCCGAGTAATATTTAGACTATAAATTATGCCTATAATTAGGTCTAATCACTACCACTCATTCTGAAAGATTGTTTGAGTTTTAAAGGAGTGCGGGAGGGGGTTGGTACAAAACCAACAACATACTGGGTCCGAGCCTGAAGAGGGGAATAACTACAAAGGGGTGTACTGATTCCATTAAGGAATTTTGTTTTTTAATATAAGGGCGGATGTCTCATTTTCCTTTCACCTGTTTGATAATTAAAAAAAAAATAATAATATTCGACAACTAATAGGTGGCGCGCTCCTTGAATTACATTTGAATCCTAACTGTAAAAACAATTAGCCTACCTTGTCAATATAATATTAATTTCCTTATCTGTTTTGGACGTCCCTGTGTTTTTTTTCTAAAAAAATATGTGAAGTAAGGCTGGAGGGGGGGGGGGGCACTTGTCCCTATGGCTACGCTACTGTGTATTGGCATTTTTCCTGTTTCATTTAATATATTTCATTTGCAATATTGCACAAATCGTATCAAACTCCTTTTTATTTCATTATATTAAATCGTACGTTTAACGGGAAAATAGATTAGATAAATTAGGTAAACTTGGAAAGAATGCGAGAAGTGCCATTACAAATTAGCCAAGTAGTTCTTTTTATTTTCAAATAAAAAACATTCAATTGTTCTTAAATTAATTGTATTTTGTATTTCTTTGATCAGCGATGTAACAGTTTTCTTCATTCGTCAGCTCCAATATCTAGAAAGGGCGAATCTTCATCTCTGTAAATTTGAGATAATAATTACTTCCGGGGAGGTATTGCCAATAAAAGTAATAAGCCCCGTAGACACCGTTCAGGTTAGAATAATAACAAGCATTGTACCACCATGCACCACTATAATAACTTGCACAATTATTACTATAAGCGTCGTTGTCTCGGTCCTTTGTTGAGAACTGTTGATTCAGGTGATAACTAAGTGCATAGCCATCAGGGGTACTTCGTCCTCCGGTATCTGTTGAAGAAAAGATACATATATATGTACATAATGCATTCAACATTTGCAATCAACGTTACCTTGCTACGATCTTGTTTTGTCTTGATCCATAATGAGGTGTTGTTTTCAGTTTAGTAATGCATGACGTTAGATTACATGCTGAAATCATATCCTTTCCATGACTGCCATTATATTATATAATTCTACTTGTTGTATTGAAATGTTTCATGAAATGCGTCAGGTACAAAGTGATTGGTAATTGGTTTTGTGAATCAATGTTAGGTAAGCACAGACATAGGAGTAAAAATTATTCTAAACTGAAAGTTTTAACGTACGTGCCAATTATCACTTGTACTAATTTAGGACAAATTATTCCTCTGCTTATTGAAATGTTTTCATGAAGAGCTGACATAACATTGTATTAGCAATTAATGATTACTAAAATATGTTGACCTCACTTAA
>KN884219.1:57989-78174 GCA_000934455.1 Apostichopus parvimensis
CCCAATTCATGTGTATATATTCCAGGCATTGTATAATCTAAATCTAAATATAATGTTACAAGGGTTTAACGTTTATTTAAATTACATCTTTGGAATCAAGAGGGGTAATCATAACTCACTAACATATTTTCATTAGAAGATCCATCACTTGTATGTTGGGCACTCTAAACGCAAAAAAAAAATTATCGTATATGAATAATGGGAAAGTGACTTTGATGTTTTACTCAATGGGATAGAGCAAAGAAGTTTATGGATAAAACATAATCAAATCAGTGACCTCTGGATATCAAGCTCTGAAAAAGAGTTAAGACTTTTTTGAAAACAAGTTTTTATAATACTAGCGATGTTAATGTGAAATATGTGTTCCATTTTCGTTGAGATCTATTAATGGGAATATATTTGCTTAATTGAATATATCAATAACAAACTAGTAATGATTGTCGGCGTAATATATTACTACATTGGAGCAAAATCTTGTTATTGAAGTTGGTTCAGGTCATTTAAGATTAGAAAGAAAATGTATTCCAATTAAAAGTAGACGACGGGGAGGGGGACAGAGGATGGACAAATATCACTCACCTCGCTTTTATCTATTCTCAAGTTGACCATTTCAAAGATATTTTCGCTAAAAAACATGTATCGTCAAGGCATGGAGTGTTTGAATGTATTTAGAAGTGTCAATACATATTTTGGTAATGTAACGTTATAAGAACATGGTGTAGGTTAACACTAAACAGAATTTAGATAAACAGCCTAACTCCACTATAAATATTCATACTCATAAATCCTTCTAGGGCAAATTAGTAAACGTTCGAATGTTAATGAATCAAATTGTAAATTACATGTGTAGACTAGCAGATCAAAATGATTCTACTCAGTTATGTTTACGGTTTTTCAACGATAAATCTTCCTTTTACAATTCTAATTTGCATTCCCCAATCTTAAACCTTCCTGGTTGACAATACAATACTTGATATAGGCATTGTCGTGCTTTCCAAACAGAGAGTAATCTCAATCTTTGCATTCGAAATTTTACATTAAAGAGAAAACTTTGACGAGACAGTTAAAGTGTAGATACATTTATTTCGTTTGCATACGGTTACAGTTTTATTTTACATTCGAAGGCTTACTTATGTTATTATAATTATTATTCTTTGACGGGAAGGTGTTGGGGAGGGGAGGATTTAACATTATCTTACCAGCGTTGTTAAACATGACGAAATCAAATAAAGTGAAAAAGATTGCACAATGCACATGTAGTTTCAAATTATGTTGTAGAAACATATCAAAACTTTTTTTCAAATTTAATGAGACGGTGGAACCAGAAAGGCAAATTCAAGTATAGATTTTCAGCTTAAGAAACAGAAAATATAAATTACGACTATTTATAAAGAAAATCTTACACGTGGCATTCCCTTTGATATGTTAAGTTATGTATCTACGAACATGGGATTGGTGTATCTGTTAGCTGTGATGAAAATTAAGTCAAGTATGGTACATTTCCAAAAATGACAATGACATAATCCCTTAATATACCTCTTTAACTCATAATATCGCCGAGCCAAGTTTACTCGAATAAACATCGGTATATGTACGAATGTACAACAGCAATGTTAGACTTTCAGTGTTAACTTACTATCTCGTCACTGTGATCTCAATTATGAAGAGTCTGACATAAACAATAAAACTATGAGATCAAACAAGGTATATAATTCTTGAATATTTTAAGAAGTCTCAGGCTATTGTATTGTGAGTCAGGATTGAGTTGGATGTCAGGTCTTTCCAAATATATATTCCATCCGGGAAATTTTACTTCAAGTCGTTAGTCAAGAAAAGCTATCGGAACTTAAAAAAAAAAAATCTGAAATAGGCTACGATGTGTTGAACTTAGATCCTCAAGGATATATATTGATCGCGAATCATATTACTTTGTATGAGCTATGATCGATACTCATAACAGTATGAGGCAAATCATATTAAATCTTCAAATTTAATCCGAAATAAGCAAATAGGATTTCCTGCTTTTTTTGTAAATAAAAACATATATTATAACCACGAGGGTGGGAAATTGTGAACAAAACGAAAACATAACCCTAAACAACATATTTTTGTGGATAAATATAAAGAAGAACAAACATTGATAAGTATATGCCTACATTGTGGAATATTTTATCATACAAGTTATAGTCTGACGTATTACCTTTAGTAATTAATTGACCTGTTTGTTTCTTAAACTGACGTCTTGAAAACGAAGGTCTTAATATATGCAACTTACGTATGATTGAAATAGCTTTGCTCTGTTGCAGCGAAACATACAGGAATTTATTAGATCAAAATCCAACCACGTTATATAGTCATGAAGCGATAACCAACCTCATGTTTACTTACCAGGCATTGATGATTATCTTTTAAGTACAATCATGTTGACGAGACTGTTCTATGTTTAACAAAGTTTTGGTGCCTAAACATTTGTCAATAAGAAAATTAGTATTACTCATAACCGGACCTTTAGCTTAAGTGACAAAGAAATGAGTCGTTTTCTATACACTAATTCGATGTCTTCGATTTTTTGTTCTCAAAAGTTTTGCAATTTGTCTTGTTTGAGTTATTTACGAATATTTCTACTTTCGTGAAGTTACACACAAAATATAATTTAATATATCATATTACGACTAACTACATTGTGCGAAAGCTGGTCTATTCTTTTATTTTAAATTCAGATTTTTTGTATTTGCTTTCTGTCTCATCTTAATTAAAAACATTCGTTACTCGTTAATTGTTATATATTTAAGAAACTGAACCGATATATTCATCGTATGGAAATATATATTATAATTAATATATAACTAATAAATGTATATCTTAGCCATTACGTTTTCATTAAGAAATTTAAAACTACCGTATTCGATAAATTCCATTGGCAAAACTTGCATTTAGGACAATTTGCACCTATGTCTGCTATCATTAATATTCAAAACATTATGAACAATTTGAGCAAATCTTTAAAAAACATTTGATTGTTAATTACTAAAGCACCGAGAGCTCAATTTTTTACTACCTCTTTGATTAATTTTATCGGAAAACTTGCATTTAGGACAATCTGCACCTATATCTTCTATCGTTAATATTCAAAACCTGTATTAACAATTTGAGCACATCTTTTATAAACATATGAAAAGTCTGAATTTGTACTTGTGAGGTAGATAATTCTTTGATAGGTTTATCTGCAGTTGTAAATTTATAGGTTAGAAATACATGGATGTGAATATGAATGAGAAAAAATGGTTATACTTCTTAAGTTCAAAGAATCTTGGATGTTTCACTACAGCTTTGTGTCTTAAATGGTTCCAGAGCGTTACTAAGTTACTAGTAATATTACAATAATTAATCTTATATTAAAAAAACAAAAACATATTCTTATCTCTATGATTCGATCTTTCATCTAACACCTTAACTTAACATAAAAATATTGTCTGCTTTAACACATTACAAGAAGTCTAAAAGCTAACGCTTTTAATTTCGGAGAGAAATGTCCAATATAAGAAGTTGAAAACATGAGATTTAATCTTATTTTAATGTTAATTTCAACATCTTAGCAAAATTGATTTCCGAATCTCTGAGCTTTGAAATTATGTTTATTTCTTAGAAATATAGTCAAAAGGAGACTTGTTGTTCAAGATTTCATCTTGTTTTCTTTGTACTATTTTCGGCACTCTCTTTTGAGGAGTTTACTAAATTTAAAGTTTTAAATTTAATCTGAATAGTGTATGCCTGAATCTACTTGATAGTTTACTGCAATCGCTTCAATTTATTTTGTGTTTATTTATTTATTTTGAATTATTTGCCACGTACTTTTGAAGCGTTACAGACAATCATGTTTATTTCGATACAGACCACTACAATATACCAAATATGCCAATTCTATTGAATTTGAGGAATTACGATGTCTCTATTTCCAATATCTTATATCCTCTTTTGACCAATCAAAACTTTATTTTGAAATTCTGTTACCGAGCAAGTACATTGGAATATCTATACTACGACATATGACCGAGGAAGGTTTATAATGAAATGCGTTTAAAATGATTTTCTATAATTTTGTGTTTCTGTGTGCTACATAAGGAAACACAAAAACAGAATTGACTTTGACATTTAGGCTGGCTTATATTAAAAATATAAAAGTACTAGAACTTACCGATTCACGAAAAACGAGGCAGCTAGTTGTCCAAAGTAAAAATAAAAATTGGAACATTGAATAAAGCTTGCTGATTATTTTGACAAAAGAGTGAAATCTTTTCTGGTGACTCGCCCTTCTCTGAGTTCAAGTTGATAATGACTTTCACCTCTTTCGACAACAGAACCTACCTTACATCGAGTACTTTAGTATTTACGGTAAAAAATACAGAACATTGTTAACCTCATCTAGAAAAGGAACTATAGCAAGATGGTAGTATATAGCTCCCACTTTCCACTAAATGTTGTCTCTTACGCGCGTCGGTAGACAGAAGAACAAGGAAGTCAACCTCTTTGGACAAGGAAATCGAGACTACTGAAATTGTACAGTACAAACTATGAGTCGGCAATCTTGATATGATTCTTCCCCTCGTGATCTCTTTCGGGAAACACAACTGTGATTTGCCGTCAAGTCCATAACGTTAATAAAAATAGCCGTGGTTTTAATGAATATTACTTAAATTAAATTAAATATTTCTGTATTCAGAAGAAAACTAAATTGTAGTAAAAGGGTTGAAAGAAGACTATATACAGGAAGCCAATCTAGGACTTATCGAGGTTCTGATTTCCCGTCAAACCCTGCACTTCTCTTTAACGCCCTGACGAAACGATGAAAGAACTACGATATGCGCTGACAGTAAACTGAGGGCAGTAAATCACCGTAGCTATATATTAAAAGTAGGGCTAAACTGATGGAGAAGTCAAACTAGCCATTATCACATATACATTAATGAGAAAGGGACGCAAACGATTAACAGTAAAATCCACCTATAAACACTTAAAACAAAGTATTAGTGTTTTTGTGTGAACATTGGTACTTTATCAATTGTTTATAAATACACTGGTCTGAAGACTTAAAAAGGTCTGACAAAAATATTTGGGAATAATTGTTGAATTTGGAATATTTCTCTTTACCAGAGCTTACATTTTGTGATTAAAAAGTGAGGTTTATGATAATATCAAAATGTCATCCTGGAAATTTACTTGGTATCGTTATTAGAAACAAAACCTTTTCATGTTTAAAAGAAATAAGCGGGAAAACAATGATTTCACCTGCATATTGTGTTGTGACAACATAAAATCACCCTTCATAGATAATAGGCTAATCCTGTAGAAAGTAGAATTGATATGTTGGGATTGATTCGATCATAACGTCATGTCTGTCAACCATTGATGAGAAAACCACTGAGCCACTGAGCAAATGTTCGTTCTTTTAAAACACTTTAAAAGTGTAGGAGAGACTTTTCATTTTTTTATATGTGGATTTCAGATTGTCGTAGAAGATTTTACATTTCTGATTTGTTTTAGTTGAGAGGTATCTTTTACCAAACAATTTACACGGTTAGAAATTAAGTCGATCACGCGAGGTAGGCATGTTTTAGCATGTTTTATTTAAGGTAGCAATTTTATAGAGCCTACTCTTAGCTGGATTTTTGGATAACGATATGTGACAATGTGCCAATGTATGAGCACCTATTTTGGTTGTGAAAGAGAACGGATGTGCAAGCCTGTTGAATCGGTGCTCTGAATGGGTAAATATGACAAACATAGCACCTATGCCGAAATGAAGAAGGTTCGAAATTTAATAACATTAATCCGTGAAGTTGTTTCGGGGTTCTTTATTTATGTAGTGATCGCGAAACAAAACAATATAGTTCAATGTCCCACAAAATATTAGGTAAATTCCTTGAAAGCGACTAACTAAAAATAAGAAATCATATTACTTTTATGGATTTAAATGACAAAGTTATACATTCTTTACTTATCTATTTTCTTCTTAGGAGATGATATTGTATTTGTTTTCTTCATCTAATTATTGATTCTTACACGATTACAAAAGGAATGCTTTTTAGATAGGGTTAGTAAAATGTGTAAATTTATTTTAACAGAGGCACAGACTAAATTAAAAAATCTATCTAAGTCAGCATGGCAGACATTTCAAACCGTGTTAATAAACAATAATTGAATCGGATATTTAAAGATGATCTTGGGGTATCTCCAATTATTACCTGAACATTTAAATAGGTTGTATGCTATATTTTATGCTCCAAAAATCTTTCTAAAAGCAACGTTTGCAGTTGAATTTAGTTTTATCACTAATCGATACTAGATTGTCAATAGCTGAACACTTTTCCACATTAAAGTTAAATTTCAAATAATGCACTTTAAAAGATTAAAATATTCCAATACTATTAATGTCATATAAACGTTTATGAACGCAAAACAATATTTGGAATTGAGACATATTTGTTTTAATAGTTAATCAATAACCTTCATTAAAAAGAAATATATCAGCTTGTGTGTTTGTAGGAAGCAAGTCCTTGTAATCAACAACCCGTTTGTTTATCCGTTTGTCTTGCTGTCTGTATGGATTCTGTGTCACTAATCCAACAAAAAATATCCCTGAAAATATTAAGACCCTATGATTGTTCGTTAAACTGCATCCTCAGTTGCATGTTCGTTCGTAATAGTCGTTATAAAAGTCAAAATCTTAGTTTTATAACATGTTGGTGTTTGCAACAAGACTGAGGGGAAGGGGGGGGGATGAAGCTCCCACCCCTCACGATCTGGCAGACAACATTATTGATGTACAAATCAAATATTAGAGTTACATGTTTGAAATTCAAGATTCATTAATATTGTTAGCATTTCGTTGGTTTTTGTTGTTGTTGTTTGCATTAAGTCTGGTTGGATTACAATGAAACTTCTCGCATAGACATTTACGAGACCAATGGGTGTAGATAAGTCATACATTTGTCTATAACGTTTGCCCACGAAATGTTCGACTTGGATAAATCTGATCCTTGCATTACACAGTAAAAACAGTATCATGCATTGAGAGTCAAGTGACGTGATCACTAACGTATTACTAATCGAAGCCCTGGCTGTTTTGTCAGTGCTACAAACGAATGTTATCCAGTAATACTGCCCAAATAAAGTAATTTTTAGACGTAGAGGAGAATGATTCGTTTTCTTTTACCCGCAGTCGACAAGGGGGTATAACACCTTGCTTTTGAGGAAACCCCTACTCCCTTGGCACTGCCACCGATGACAGCAAACGCGTACAGAAATAACGGGAAATATATTCATCACACGCCGTTCGTATAAACCGTCCCTTCTAGAGTTTACGTTTCCTGCAGATTCGCAGAAGCTGTTTTCAGGTGCAAATATTACTCGAGTTTCAGAAAATTCCTTACAGTGATTTGGTTTGTTTTCAAAATCATTATGAGGATACCTACGAAATACTATTCAAGCAGCACTGCAGTTATTTCCGTTGGTAACGGATGATGTTGAAAGTACTTTTAAGTGGTTGGGGCATTGACAGCAATTTGCAAACGATATCGTTGGTTAAAAATTCGTTTAATTGTGTTCAACATATATAATCTTTAAACTTCATTCTATACCCTTCAGTCCAAGTATTGTAACTACGCCTACAATTTTCCAGTTAAGGAAAATGCAAAGGACTTTCCAAGACTCCTATCTATATAATATAAATTTCCTATTTTTTTTTGGACGTCCCTTTTCCTTCTACAATTAGTGTCAAGTAGAGTGGGGGGGGGGGGGGGCACTTGCACCGATGGCTACTCTACTGTGAATTAGCATTTTCCCATTCATTAAATCTATTTCATTTGGAAAATTGCACAAATCATATCAACCTTCTTTTCATTCCATTATATTCAATCGTGAGTTTAAGGGGAAAACAGATTATAAAAATTAGGTAACTTGGAAAAAATGCAAGTTGTGCCATAACAAAAATTAGGTAGTAGTTCTTTTTATTTTCAAATAAAAAACATTCAATCGTTCTTTCAATTAATCCATCAAGACTATTTTTCTTTGATCAGCGATGTAACAGTTTTTTTTTTCTTCGTCAGCTCCAATATCTAGATAGGGCGAAGCTTCATTTCTGTAAATTTGAGATAATCATGCCTTCCGGGGAGCCAATACCAATACAAGTAATAATTCCCGTAGATACCGTTTAGATTAGAGTAATGACAAGCATTGTACCACCATGCACCTTTATAATAATAACTTGCACAGTTATAACCATAAGCGTCATTGTCTCGGTCCTTTGTTGAGAACTGTTGGTTCAGGTGATAACTAAGTGCATAGCCATCAGGGGTACTGCGTCCTCCGGTATCTGTTGAAGAAAAGAAAATATCTATTTACAAACTAGATTCAACATTTGTAATCAATGTTACCGTGTAACGATTTTTTTTTTTGTAACTATAATGAGTTTTTTTTCAGTTGAGAAGTGCATGGCGTTAAATTGCGCAATGAAATCCTTTCCATGACTGTCTTTATATTATATAAATCTACTTGTAGTATTAAATGGCTTAATGAAATGCGTCAGATACGAAGTGCGTGATTTGATTTGTTTTGTGAAATAATCTAAGATATGCACAGACGTTGGAGTAAAAATTATTCTAACCTTAAAGTTGTAACGTCTGTTGCCAATTATATCTTGTACTAAATCAGTACATACTATCCCTCTGATAATTGATTTTTTTTTTTCATTTAAGAGCTGACATCACATTGCATTAACAATTAATAATTTATAATTACTAATAAATATGTTGACCTCGCTTCAGTTTCTCATTGTAATCATTGAATTACGTCGAATGTATGTGTAAGATAGTAAGCCGTAACTCTTCATATCTGGTGTATTTTCGTTTTTGCCCTAACACCTAAGAATCGAGGCTATGAATAAATGTAATCGCTACAAGGGTTATGTATCCATGATATCTGAAATGTGTATTGTTATATTGATCTACGTGTCAAATACATTAGCAATGATCATGTACCTGGTGAGTATTGAATTAATTGTTTAAACAATATTACTCGGCTTCACCCAGTTTGTTCTTTTTGTGAAGCGTTTGGATAAGGGGGTACCATAGTATGGATAGCGTTCAAGTATGTATGTTATGTTATCGTTCTCTTTTGCGTCGTCTCAGAGCTGTTTAGGAATTTCTGGGGCGTATGCAGACTGTCAGGACATACTCGCTCTAATTTACGTCTTAACAGGTAAAATTATCATAACGTTGAGTCACACGAGGATGTTAATGTTAATGAATCCATATATCGATATATTTAACTCAGAGATGAATTGATAACATAAGCACAACATAGGGATGATGTATTTGGTAGGGCTGTTGCTGCACTTATGGAGAAAGGTGGTTGGTTAGGCGAGTCCTAGAATCTTTAATTTCTCTAGAGACTGAGAAAAACTTATGCTGCTTTCCGTAGCAACATGATATTAATCAATGTACTGCGACAATAGAGTAGTCTAATACAATCTCTTTTTGAATATCAGTGGCAGTTTCATAACAGCACACGTGTATGTGTCTGATACAAAATAAAATTATGTCTTTAGTAAAGCCAACGAATGCATTGCACACTTTGTGTAAAGAAATTCTGTCCATATTTAATTATAGATGACCGCGTGATTGAATAACTCATAACATTTCTGATGATATATAAGAAATAATGACAAGTAATGCATTGTGAATCGGACATTTAGCAACTCATTAAGGACAGTACTGAGGAAGCATCCATATATTTTAATTAACTAAGTTGTTAATAATGGTTTTGATGGTAGAGATTACTCAGTGATGGAAACAATTGCATACTTCTAAAGCAGTATATGATAAGCAACGAAGAGGCAATGTAAATCAAAGATTTACAAAGATTTGATGATGAACATTTTAAACAATTGTAGTTTTCAACTAAAAGAAAAGTATTTAAAAAAGTAAATTAATGCCACCTAATCGAGTTTGGCATCAATCTATTATAAAAGATCTTCATTCAAAATCTTTTTCCATGTCTAATCTGAATTTAAACATGTCTAAGAATTCGTAATTGTCTTTTGAGTGGTTGACTGATAAAGGTGGACGTTCACACAATTATGTTTAACATAAATAACAGCAATGTCCCTATGAACAAGTGACACATGGTTTATTATACATACCTGCAGTTCCACTATAAGTACCAACCTCGGTTAACCGATAGTTGTCGCTTTCGTCGTTAATCCTAAAAAAATCATACTTGGCGTAGTACGGAGCTCCAAGTTTATTCACTAAGTCAATTCTGATTTCATATCTCTTTTGGTTAGTCAAGAAATACAGTTTATCATTTCCGAGCCAAAAATTAACATTTAAATCTCCAAAGCCTTGCTTATAGCTGTTCCATCCAAGGTAGAAGTCCTCACTCCCATCGACACGTCGTTGGAACACCTATAAGATTTCAAAAGGAAACATCGTAATTATAGTTAGTAACACAAAGTTGCATAATATTGGTAGCCTTCTCGGATGTGAAATTCTAAAATATCGTATTCTTTAAATGGAATAACTTTGTGGTAATGTGATCCGCCAAAACTTTCAACCTAGGCTATACAATGAGTATATATGAAAACAGAAATCAGAATTCCTCAGAAGGTGAAGATTAAACACGATGGTATTCGAAAAATGCCTGAATGGCAATAGATTGAGGTACAATTCATGTGAAACAATATTAAAATTACCCTGACAGAAGACATAGATCGGTGAAAAGTCTGTTAACGATTAAAATAAAAAAATCCATTCCATTCAAAGTTTTATCAATGAACTATAAAGTATAAAGTTCGTAATGTAATGCCCGTGCCTATCGTAGGCTATAGCACTTACCGTCCATCCTCCTCCGTCAGTCATGTTACAGTAGACCTCAAATGCTGACTCGGTCCATCCGGTTGGTTTGATTCTGTTTAAACCGCTGTTTCTGGAACTATCATCATCATAAATTTCCTGACAATCTGTAGGTGGTCTCGTGCAATTTACACCGTCCCCTCTGTAGCCATCAGCACAATAGCATTGTCTTATGTCATTTCGTACGCCACAATCCGCTTTAGGACTGCATGCGTAACCTTCATCCCAGATGATCAGTCCGTTAGTACAAACACCCTTTCTTGTACATCCGGAATTCACGAAAAAGTCACCTTCCTGTCAGTAAAATGGTATGTTTTAGTTTAACAGGTGTTGATATCACAATATGCAGTCATCTCTTACTCCAGCTTGTAGCAATTCTTTAAATTGAGATTAATGTTATATATTACAAAGTAGTAACGTACAATTTGTACATTAGAGTCGATTAGAGTCGATTTGCTTTCTGCAATGGATGACTCCTGTACTTACTGATACGATCGTCTGTCCTTCCGATACGTAACATCCACATTGTTCACGAGGTACACAGTCAGATCCCTTCATGAAGAATCCATCGGGACAAAAACAGACTTCACCATCAGTACAGACCTCATCCTGACAGATTCCTGGAGCTTCACAAGTTCGTTGACACGCGGTACTGCAGTTATCAATGTCCATATTGCTGGGACAGAATGTTATAGCATCTGTAAGATACAATTAATCGGAATTATTATTACATTAATGTTACTAGGAATGTATGTAACCTAATGAAGTAAACTAAGTGTTTGATAAGTGAAGTTCAGATGTATTCTTTTATCGAAACGATGGTTGAATATAGAGGGATGTACCAAATGGGTCCATAGAGGTTTATCAGTGATATTCCCCAGTGATATTGACCCTGCATATCTTTCATCTTATGAAATGTTTGACGACGTCACGAAACAATAATCTTCACATACATATAAGCCTTTTATGACATGTTGGTATGATATTGCGTTGTTATCTAATTTATTAGTGATAACTCACCAGTATTCTCTCCAGAATAATTGCCGAGGTTGACCAGCTTGAAGTGACTGAAGGCGTCACTTATACGGAAATGATCGTAAGAAACCCGAATTAAGTAACCGCTTGATGTGGTTATCTCAATTACCAGTTGGTATTTCTTCTGATTGGTCAAGAAAGACAACTTCTCGTTGCCGAGCCAGAATTCATGAGAGAGAAACCCGAAGCCAGACTTGTAGCTGTCCCAGTCGCGCCTGAAATCGATGGACCCGTCGGTGCGCCTTTGTATAACCTATGGACAGAGTAGTTACCGAAATGGTTTGTTAGTCACTGATATTTCATGCGATACTTTCAATCCAGCACAGCCGTCTTGATCTTTACTCAATAGAAACAGAACGTATTTTTTCTTACAACCATCTTCTAACTTACAAATATATAACATGGTCACCGAAGTAACTAACATTGTTGCTACTCTTCCAGCTGCTGTGAACATTATTGTTTCAGTATGAAAATGTTTGATATAGGAGCAAGAAACCAAAGACATACCGTCCATCCACCGGAACTGTCGGTGTTATCACAGTAAACCTCAAATGGATCCGAATAACCATCTGGTTTGATCATGAAGACACCGGAAGAGTTATGGGATGAACATTGCTCCTGAACTTCTCTGCAATCTCTCGGATAAGTCGATTGTTGATAGAAGAAAAATGATGATTGACCTTTGATGTGATGGAATAAAAAAAATAGTTGTCCTCATTATTCGTTAACTTTGCGTTTTTTCATTGGTTACATATAAAGCATACAACCCGTTCTTAATTTACACTATTCGGAAGACCTCACACCCGTAGCTTTGCAAAAAATCTGTGACTTTAAGAAAAAAATGCGGATCACTACGTACTTTACACTTCAACAGACATATCTGACATGAGTTATGGCGACTAGTTTGAATTTGAATGCCCGAAAACACTTTAAATAACTTTCCATTCTCGTTTACTAATACTTCAGACAAAGCCCCGCAAACCACGCCCCAATTCCTGTGTATATACTCCCGGTACTGTTAACATGATAAATCTAATGTTACAAGGGTTTAATTTTTATTTAAATTACATGTTTGGAATCAAGAGGGGTGAGCATCACTCACCTAATATCTTTCCATTAGTAGATCCATCACTTGTCTGTTGGGCACTCTAACCGAAGAAAAATTCATACATGTAAATGAATAACAGGAAAGCGACTTTGTTGTTTTAAACAATGAAATAGAGCAAAGAAGTTTATGGATAAGACAAAATTCGAATCAGTGACCTCTTGATATCAAGCCCTGAAAAAGATTTCAAACTTTTTTGAAAACAGGTTTTCATTATATCACCGAGTCAATGTGAAATGTGTGTCACATTAACGTTGAGAAGTATTACTGGGAATACTTACTGGGCGTACTTGAATACATCTTGTTATTAAAATTGAAAATATTGAAATTGGTTCAAGTCATTTCAGATTAAAAAGCAAATATATTCCAATTGACATTAGAGGACATAGAGGGGGTCGGATGATGGACACATATCACTCGACTCGCTTTTGTCTATTTTCAAATTTTCCATTTCTAAATATTTTCGCTAACAAGCTCACACATTCCTCTCTCAAACAACGGGAGGGGGAGGGTGAAAACATGTATCGCCAAAGCATGGAGTGTTTGAATCTATTAAGAAGTGTTAATACAGATATTGGTAATATACCGTTAAAAGAAACATGGTATAGGTTAACACTAAACAGAGTTCAGATAAACAGCCTAACTCTGCTATAAATAATCATTACTCCTAAATCCGACGAGGGCTCATTATACAACACTCAAATGATCATGAATAAAAAAGCACATTACATTTGTAGACTAGAATCAAAATGATTCTACTCAGTTGTGTTTACGCTTTTACAACGATAACTCTTCCTTCTACAAGTCTAACTTGCATTTCCCAATCTTAAACCTTCCTGATTGACAATACAATTATTGATCTAGGCATTGTCGTTCTTTCCAAACAGAGCGTAATCTCAATCTTTTTTCATTCGAAATTGTATATTAAAGAGAAACAAATTGACAAAACATTTAAAGCGAAAATTCATTTATTTCGTTAAAACACGGTAATAGTTTTATATCTACGATGAAACAAAATCATTATAGTAACTATAGTTGTATCCTGATAATTTCTTATAAGGTTTTTAATTTACTTTCGAAAATTTAACAAAAATATTTTTTGGGAGGGGGTGGAGGTGTTGGGAGGGAGAGGATTTAACATTATCGTACCAGCTTTGTTAAACATGACGAAATCAATAAAGTGAAGAAGATTGAACAATGCACATGTAGCTTTAGGGTTTATTGTACAAACATATCAACACTTTTATTGAAAAAGTGACAATGGAACCAGGAATAGCAAATTGAAGTATAGATATTTTTAGCTAATGATTACAGAATAAATAAATTACGACATATTTTTAAAGAAAATTCTTTACGTGGCATTCCCTTTAAATGAATTGTTATCATTGTATTTTTCCAAAAAAAAAACGCAAACATTGCTCCGGAATTTCGGTTTAATTTGAGAAGGAAATACTTTTTTACAATCGAAAATGCGTATTAAACTTAAGAGGAAAATATAGATAAGATATTTTTATGAAAATTGCAAAATCAACAAGAATTGGCATTAGAATTTCCTTGATATTTTTTATCTTACGGTTGTTCGATATTTTTTCTAAGTAGCACTTTATTTGTGTTGTTATTTAAATAATAATTAATGACATACACGTTATTTATCAACAAGTATGAGATTGGTGTATCTGTTAGTTGTGATCAATTTTAAGTAAAATGGTGCCTTTTTAAAGTTACTATAACTTACTTCCTTTACGATCTGTTGAACCAAGAATATTTATTGATCGCGAATCATATTACTTTGTATGAGCTATGATCAATACTCATAAAAGTAATGATTTTCAAAATTCATTGAAATTAAGCAAAATGTGTGTTTTCTTTAGTTTCGAGTACAACTCAATGTTTTGCATATACTTAGGATCTCCTGATTTTTTGTTTGTAAATAAAACAAATCTTAACAGGGTAGGAAATTGTGGAACAATACGCGACAATAACCACAAACCACATACTTTTGTAGATAAATGAAAATAAGAACAAACATTAATAAGCATAGGCCTACATAAACATGGTTGTTTATTAAGTTGTGGAATACTTTATTTTACAAGTATAAGTTGAACGTATTACTCTTAGTAATTAATTTGACAGTACACATTTCGTCCGTTTCCTAAAATGTTGTCCTGAAACGAAGGTTGTAATATGCAGCTAAGTTACAATTGACATTGCTTCGCACTGGTGAAGCGAGTCCCACAGGAACTTATAAGTTTAATGTCCAATCACGTTATAACGATATGAGGCGATACCGAACATTACCAATACTAACTAGGAATTGATTATAATCTTTAAAAAACTCATATTGACGATACTGTTCTGTATTTGACAAATTTGGATGCCAACAAAAGGTTTTAATAAAACAATATATTTTTTAGTCTTAATCGAACCTTTAATTTTAGGTGTCAAAAAAAAGGTCCCCTTTACACTAATTTGATTTCGATTTTTGCAATTTGTTTTGTTTGAGTTATTAAAAAATATTCTACTTTCTTGAAGCTTCACACAAAGTATGATTTAATAGATCATATTACGACGATTTACAAATACGTATGCTGGTCTATCATTTTATTTTAAGTTCAGAACATGTTTTATATACTTTGTGACTTCTCTTATCCGTGTATTATCTTAAAAGAGTTGGATAGCTCTTGGAAGACTGCAATACATTAAATGAAGAAGCAGTTGAGTTGAGTTTTTTTCTAAATATTTGAAGGATATAAAAATGTATATATGGGTTAACTACAAATGCTCGACAGATTCTGCAAACCTTAAGAAATATTTATTTAGTTGCTTGAAGTTTTATTATAGACTTTTCGAAAAGGTCTTTGTATATTGAAATGATATATATTTCATGTATATTTGACTTCTCTCATTTAAACTTGGCAAATTGGACAAAACTGTAAGTCCAGGGATTTTACGTCTTGCATTAACTTTCTTTATCCTCAGTAAATCATGTAGAGTTTACGCTAAAAGTGTTACTAAATTAAAATGTAACTTTGTTATGTGTTCATTGCTTCACTGAAATTGATAGATTACTGTTAACTAAAGAAGATCTTATATTTTAGCATCGGAATACAAAATTGGTAGCATTATAGTAAATCATAAGTTTCAATGTGAATTGAAGTAGACGGATAAAAAATTTAAGAGAAGTAATATCAATCAAAAACATTCATTTCTCGTTAATTATTATAAAGTTACTGAAGCGAGATATTCAAAGTATGGGCATCTTAATCTTAGCTATTACGTTTCTATGAATATAATTGAAACTACCGTATTTGATCTATACTATCGGTAAAACTTACATTTATGACAGTCTGCATTATGTCTGATATCATTAGTATTTAATCCTATTAACAAGTTAAGCACGTCTTTAATAAACACATGAAAGTTCAGAATTTGTGCCGGTGGGGAAGATATACCATTAACAGGTTAAATTGCAGGATTATGAATTACTAACCTAACAAGAGCTCAATATTTTATACATCTTTTATACCTATTATAGTTATGGAACTTTGAATGTTTCACTACATGTGTGTGTGTGTCTTAAATGGTTCCAGAGCGTTACTAAGTTACTATTAATATTACAATAAACTTATTTGAAAAATAGAAAAATCCCATACCTGTTATTCGATCTTACATCTAACTACTTTACTTTACATACAACTAGTGGCTTCTTCAACACATTGCAGAAAGTCTAAAAGTTAACGCTTTTAACTTCTGAGATAAATGTAAAACATAACAAACTTGAAAGAATTAGATTTAATTTAATTTAAATCTAATTTCAATATCTTTGCCAAAAATATAATGATTAGTGATTTTCGAATCACTTTTTTTTTGGGGGGGGGGGAATTTTTTTGATTCGTTAAAATATAGTCAAAAGGAGACTTGCTGTTAAAGATTTGATTGCTTGCCTTTTGATTCAATCCCGGGACTCTCTTGTGGTGAGTTTAAATAACTTGAAAGTACTTCATTTAATCTGAAATGACTATACCTGAATCTACTCCAACGTTAACTCTAAATACTAAAATATCCTCTGCGTTTACGATTAATTTGTAGAATTAATTGTCACGCACTTTTGAAGCAATACATACCATCATTTTTACTTCGATACAGACAAAAACAGGATTCCAAAAGATGAACATTGTATTGAATTTGAGGAATCATGATGTCTCCATTTCCAATATCTTATAACATCTTTTGAACAAACAAAACTTTACTTTCAAATATAGTCAAAATAAGAATGGCTATTCAAGATTTCAACGTTTTACTTTGTTTTAATTTGGGACTCTTTTGTAGGGAGCTTAAAATTAATATAAGTATTTCATTAATCTGAAAAAAAGTATCTCTTAATCTACTCGAACGTTTAACCCAAACACTTCAATATCCTTTGCGTTTATTTTTTCAATTATTTGTTACGGACTTTGGAAGCGTTACAGATAAACATGTTTATTTCAATACAGATCACTACAATATACCAATTATGAAAATTGTACTGAATTTGAAGAATTATGATATCTCTATTTCCAATATCTTATATCATCTTTTGAACAATCAAAACTTTAGTTTCAAATTCTGTTGCCGCGCAAGTACATTGAAATATCCATACCACGACAGATGACTGAAAGAGGTTCATAATGAAATGCGTTTAAAAGTATTTTCTCTATTTTCTGTGTGCTACATTAGAAGGCACCAAAACAGAATTGACTATGACATTTATGCTGGATTTAACTAGAAAATATAAAAGTACTAGAACTTACCGATTCACGAAAAACGAAGCAGCTAGTAGTCCAAAGGAAAAATAAAAATTGGAACAGTGAATAAAACTTGCTGATCATTTTAACGAAAGAGTGACATCTTTTCTGGTGACTCGTCCTTCTTTGAATTCAAGTTGATAATGACTTTCACCTCTGTCGATGACATAACGTACCTTGCATCGAGTAATTTAGTATGTACGGTAGAAAATACAGAACATAATTAATCTCATTTAAAAAATGCATTTTAGTAAAATGTTAGTTTCCACTAAATGTTGTCTATTACGCGCGTCGGTAGACAGAAGAACAAGGAAGTCAAACCTCTGTGTACACGCAAATCGAGACTAAATAAATCGTACAGTAAAACTATGAGTCGGCCATCTTGATATGATTCTTCCCCTCGTGATCTCTTTCGGGAAACACAACTGTGATTTTCGGTCAAGTCCATAACGTTAAGCTAAACAGCCTTGGTTTAAATGAATATAACTAAAATAAAATTTAATTAAACACTTTTGTATTCAGAAGAAAACTAAACTTTAGAAAAAGTGTTGAAAGAAGACTGTACAAAGAACGCCAATCTATGATTATTGAGGTTCTAATTTCCCGTCAAACCATGCACTTCTCTTTAACGCCCTGACGAAACGATTAAAGAACTACTATATGCGCTGACAGTAGACTGAAGGCAGTAAATCACCGTAGCTATATATTACAAAAAGGGGTATACTGATGGAGAAGTAAAACTAGTCGTCATCAAATATAAATGAATTTGAAAGGGACTCAAACGATTAACAAATATATCCAACTATAAACACCTACATCAAAGTATGTAGTGTTTCGTGTGGACATTGGTACTTTATGAATTGTTTATTAATACATTGGTCTGAAGACTTCAAGAGGTCTGACAAGGATAGTTTGGAATAATTGTTAAATTTTAAATATTTGTCTTTGACAGAGTTTATATTTTGTGATTAAAAAGTGAAGTTTTGGTCCTGGAGAATTAACTTGTTATCGTTATTTAAGAAACTATTAACTTTTTCATCTTTAATAAAAAATAAGAGGGAAAACAAGAGATTTCACCTACACATTGCGCTGTGACAACATACAATCACCCTTCATAGGTTATAGGCTTGGGAATTGGTTCGTTCATTACGTAATGTCTGTCAAGCCATTGATGAGAAGACGTGTAAGCACGCAACATGAAGTAACTCTTACAAATCAGGAAAATCTTATGTTTACCCACTAAGAATGTTGTAGCATGTTGTATTTAAAGGTAGACATTGTATAGGGCCTACTCTTAGCTGGATTTTCGGATAAGGATATGTGAAAAGGTGCCGATGTATGAGCAGCTATTTTTGGTTGTCAAATGGAACGGATATGCGAGCCTGTTGAATCGGTGCTGTGATTGGGTAAATATGACAAACGTAGTACATATTCCGAAACTGAAGAAGGGTCGAAATGTTATTACATTAATTCATGAAGTTGCTTCGTGGTTCTTTATATATGTAGTACTCCTACAGTGGTCGCGAACAAACCCCAATATAATTCAATGTCCTACATAATATTAGGCGAATGCCTCAAAAGCGACTAACTAAAAAAAAGGGAACCATTTGTCTTTAATGGTTTCAAACAAAATACTTATAAATTATTTACTTGTTTATTTCCTTCTTGGAAGATGATATTTTAATTTTCTTTCTTAATATCATTCTTGATCCTTTCACGCTAACAAAAGGAATGCCTTTTAGATAGGGTTAGTGAAATGTGTAAATTTAGCAACAATCATAGCAATTTGTTGAACTACATTATAAAATCTAACTAACTCAGTATTGCAGACTTTTTAAATGAAATTAATGAAAAAGCTATGATCGATTTGGATATTGAAAATAACCTTTGTGAATTTATACTAATTACCTACATATTTTTGATACCTTTATCAACGACTTGTGATTCCAAAATTCTTTCTTAAAGCAGTCTTTGCAGTTTCATTTTATGTAATCACTATTCGACACTAACATGTCAGTAACTGAACACATTTCCACATTACAGTTTTTAGTTCCTAGTAATGAAGTATTTAAATAATATTAATGTGATATAAACGTTTATGAGCGCAAAAAGATTGCGTTTTGAGACATATTTGTTTTAATAGTTTATCAATTACCATCGCTAAGAAGAATTATATTTTGAAGAATTATCAGTATAGTTTAAAAGTCGACGTATTTGCAGAAAGTTTCAGTTTTATAACATGACTTCGAGTTGGTTAGAATCATGTTTGATCTCTAGAGTAAGGCAAATATGTCACCAAAAACAGAACTAGTATTGTTCGATACAGGTGACAAACGCCTACGGTGGAATTA
>KN884220.1:56048-80749 GCA_000934455.1 Apostichopus parvimensis
ATTATTATTGTTAATATTAATTATTATACTAACGAACAGCCGTAAGGCACAATAATGACAAATAACCCAGCAACCTTTGGCATATTCAAATAATTTAAAATTAAAATATAATATAAAGTGATGTAAAGTCACTCTATTTCTACAATGCCATACTTCATACACATAAAGCTATGTAACCTGTTAAGCTAGCAAGTCCCAAAGTCATGAGATAATTTCACCGTAAAGAATCTTCATATCAACTGAAAATAGTGCTTTCATGTTATTTTCCACACAAACTTTGGTGACTTTATCAAAGTTTGGGAGGGGGGACCTACGCCCCCTTCCCTTTGCTATACCTGCATGATAAAAAACATGTTCGCACAGTAAAGAATGGTACAATCCCTGAGACTTAGTACTTACTGTAGGTACTGTACATATTAATTTTAGATTAGACAATGTAAAACTTTTCCACATGTATTAAAGATGAAAAAAAAGGTCAGGTTGGAAGCATATCCACAAAGAAATAATAATTCCACACAAAATAAATAGGAAACCAAGAACTGTAGCCATCTATTGCTAAGGGAAAACTCAAAAATCCTGAAAGTTATAGAAGTAAGTTGTCTTGAACTTGCGTTCATTAAGTTTTTCAAGTCACAGGCTACATTGAAACCACATGATGACTCAAATTATTGCCAGTCTTGAATTTGAAGAGAGAAAAAAAAGAATAAAAAAACTACAATTTGTGGAAGAATTTCCCATACGGATGTTTGACGGGGGTCAAATGAGTCAAACCTTAAGTGTGACATGACTTGAACCGTCCTGATACTGCAGTGACTTAATCTAACTCTGGGTCCATGCAATATTAACATGAACCTGGGATAACAGGACTGAAGATACTCTGCAAGGCTGTCAAATTTGTAGCAACATTTTTCTTAAAAGGAAGTTACTCCAAGTCTGCCACAGGTAGGTCTAAACCTCAATTTGTTTTTGCTTTCAACATTGCATCCTGTCTGTGTTACCTTCTGGCAGTAATATAGTTTCATATAGGAGATTGCCACCCCTACTGTTACACTGGCAGCAATATAGGCTGTTCAGTATCGATCTACATATATATTTCCATGGGAAAGCAATCAGGAGTCCACGATGGCATTTACAAATACAGGAAAATATTCTTCGAAAAAAAATAATAAAAAGAAACAATAATAACAAACTCCCTCCCTAAAAAAGCACTTTTTACGGTTTCGATAGTTTATGGTCGCATCAGAAACTTCTTTAAAGCAGAATTTCGATTAGCAAGACTAACACTGACCTACCAAAGCAACACAATCCAACACACAAAAGGGTTTATATACTGTGAAAAAGCACAATGGCCAAAAACAAACAGGCTGAGGAGGAGGGAATAAGATAAATGAAAGATTAAAAGCTAGCACCATTCAAAGAACACCTATAAACTATAGAAAACCATCACAAATTAAAATGAAAGGAAGACAATGTTCTCTTACAGAATCAAAGGCTCCATCATACAAGTTGTATAAGTTATGTAATTTACACTGGATGTGTATACTGTATCACTTATGTATGAACTAACTGGGGTATGTAACTATAAATATTTGTTATATTAACTATAGTTGTGGCCGAATGGCTAAGGCAACAGATTTGCAATCTTAGGGATTCGCAGGTACAAGCCCAAGCCAAATTGTTACGCTACGTCCTTGGTCAATGCATGTAATCTCCATTGCCTCTCTTCACACAGGTCAATAGATTGGAACCAGTGAGGTAACTTATTTAATAAGTAAATATAGTGGTAGGCACTGGTTTGTGTCTCGGTGAGGATATAATGCTCAGGGGACACTTTGTGATGTGGTACACTGTAGCTCCCCCTGAGCATGGCTGATTGGACTGTGCACACACACCAGGGGTTAATCGGTTGTTAAAAAGTCGTGCGTGAAGGCCTTGCCGTGATACAAGAGTGTTAAACCTTCTGCTTTAACTTGATAGTTTTTGTTACATTACAGTACTAGTTATATTAAACTACACTAGTGATGTAACAGTCCTGATAGGTAAAAGTAATAAGATTGAGAAATCTATTTGGTTAAGCTGGAAAATCATTTCTCTATGTCATTTGTTCTTGGTATTTAAGCTTGTACAAGTTGTGGAGGGAGTGAAAAAATATAAAAGTGCAAAATGAAAACAAGAGCAGTTCCTTTTCAACTTTGCCTCAAGAGAAGAAGTTTCTCGTGACCATTTTAACTAAGAGAGCAAAGCTTTCATCTAAGATAGAATCTGTTTGATATATTGCCTGTTGTCTTCTAATTACATCAATTAAAGTCTCTTTCAACTTTCTCTGGGTCTCTCCTCAATTATGATAAAACCATTTTGTGTTCCTTTTTAAGCATAACTTCTGTTTCATGAGTATCTGTAAATTCAATGCAATTCTTCCCGTTGTATATTGTACCCGGGGTGTGTGACCTGGCTCTCAGTCCCACCTGTCAACAGGATTACATCATCTCTTTAAGCTATAGTTTTTAAAAGACATTGTTAGTGCTATAAAGTATTCCAGTTGCGTCTAAAACTGTGAAACCTACTCTGAGCGATGTTATTTATTGCGATCCAGCAACCTCTGTGTCAGCTGTTCCAGACTTCTACGTTCCGGGCTGTCTTCTAGCTTCAGTATCTGTAACACAGCTTCTCGGCTGTACTGGTAGGCTAGTAAACGAGCTTCTTCTATACTGTTAGTCTGAAACGTAAATCGAAAACAGCGTTTGCATTTTACGGCACTGTAAAGGCTGAACACGGTCGATGAATAAACAATGTGTCACATAGTAAAGTGCTTTGGTGATTTTGATCTAATTGGCCATACCTACTCTTCTGTTGGTTTTCAGGTATCATTAGTCCATCATAGAAGTACTTATCGAGCAAATTAATGATAATCTCAGAGAAACCAATACCTGTAGATACAGGAGTTGTCTATATATAATTCTTCAGTGCGCAAAATATCTCTTGCACCAAATCATCCCTTTTTTCAGGCCAGTCATTAATAATATAATTAGTTTTCCCCTTATTGTTATGGAGGAAGAGGGGATGGGGGAAATGTAAATTAAATACCACAAAGGGTACATGGTGCAATAACAAAGTAATTATGCTTTCCACTTGATGGGAATGACAAAATCTATCGAGTAGTTTTATTCAGATTATTAAGAATAATTACACTGCTGGTCTTGCTGCTAAAGTGGCAAAATTTTTCTTAGAAAACGTACAGTGGTCGTCCAGAGATATCATACTTCTGTTGTAACACTCAATCAGCTAACTAATCTCAAGGCAAGAAGATCAAGCTGCCTTGCCTAATGCTACCTTGAACCATGTATATATATTTGTGTGGCAGCAGTCTAATCATTGTCAACACAGTCAGTCCCTTTGTATGTTTTGCGTTAACAACATTACGCACCTTCATGACGGCTTCTCTTGCTTTCTCAACGTCTCCTTCCACTTCGAATCTTCTCATGATCATTGCATTTAGTTCTGGTTGCTGAGGAGAACAAACGGGACAATAACTGTCAATTAACGCTGAGGTTGGTACGACCAAGAGTATGGGTGCGTGATGAAACATGATGATAAACCTCATCCTACAAATGATCATTAATCTCATCTTATGTTTACAAGAAAACAATGGAAAACAGTAAATCAGGTTGATGATATAATCAAACATAATAACCATTGTTTCTGTCAGTCCTGCAAGTGAGAGCTAAGTCAAAGAAACATTTTGCAGTTATCCAAGTTTCTTGCCGGCCGTAGCAAGCATAGTTTGTGGCAATTCGGTAAACTGCTACAATAGCAACACAATGAGAAGAAGGGCAACAGAGCAAAAACTATTACAGATTTATTAACCCTCTTAACAAAATAGAGGATAGGCAATATGTTGAAAACAGAGGTGTGTTGAACTTAGGATGAAACAGAAACTGACTTGAATAAAAACTTAGGGCAAGAAAAATATTGGCAAAAGTTGGATTTCAATCACTCCTTTAGAGGATATAAGTTCTCTGCCCATCCTAACTATCCCTTCATAAGTTGTGATTGCATCTCTATTACCCATGTCTTGAGCTTGTCAATATGGAATGGACCACCATGTCCTTTCACAATTGCCCCAAGAAAGCCAGATAGTGATAGGTAAGGGATTTCAACATAAACAAAGCTCTTTTTTCCACTTTCTTTTTCTTGTTAGAAAAACCATACTTCAATCAACTACCGACAGAAAACTAAATAAAACTTTAGAATAAAGAATCAAATGTTGGATATGCATTGACGACAATCATTTCAACGTTGTTTATCAACAGAAAACTTCTTGCTAACAGGAGAATCTTAAGACTGTACTCACCTTGAGGGCAGCAAATAAGACAGGAGCCGTCGCAAGGCCTAGACGGAGATCGGCCACCGTCGGTTTCCCGAGAGTTTCGTCGGTGGACGTGAAATCCAGAATGTCATCGATGAGTTGGAAGGCCATACCGATATTCCTGCCGTACTCGTAGGCAACTTGGCAGACGTCCTCGGAGCACTGACCTAAAACAGCCACCTGTTTGGGTGGGTATTAAGTGTATAACAAGTTCCATCATGGTGAATACCTGACAAGGAGCAATGCTAAAGAGTTTTGTGCTTGAGCTACAGGATGTACTTAAGCCATTCATGATTATTCCTATGTCGTCATCTTCATTCTCCATTACCGTCACAAAAGCCCTGAAAACATAGACGGACTTACAAAGCCAAGAGTGACGTCACACCAGCAAGTATCCAAAAGGCATCTCATCGGTTACCTTCTTTATGCAGAACCATTCAGTGATAGGAATACACACGACACTTCCCTCCCTCACCACATGTCCAAAATGTCCACAAACAAAATTGGGGGCAAAGGCTTAATCAACCACACATACTATTTTTGTAAACAGAAAATGGCAAATAAAACTGCCAAGCCTCCACCCTGGCCACAAATGCCTATACTTTCAGTAATGTAACTGTAAGTAATGCAACTTAACGACATCATTATATTTCTAATGTGCGACATTTGAGTGAATTCCATTTTTGTTTGCTTGTGATTCGAATACAGTCTGTAAAAGGCTCTTACTTGATTAGAATGTCTCTATGTTTTCTACCTAGCTACTCGCTTGCAAGGTGCCACCAATCTTTTGAGCAATCAAGAATTCAACAATACCGAAAGCCTGCCTGTGTTAGATGAACGATTTGTCCGTTGGCTCAAGTGTGATTTTATGATGGCATTTTGCCCGGCATGAGTGTGGACATCTGTTATTTGTAATCATTTTAATATACCTTGAATTGTGAGGAGAAAACATAACTGAACAGGGAAACAACAATTCCTTCTTTGGAGTCTTTGTAATCCTCTTCAATAGATATGAAAAAGTAGGTGATCAAGTTCAAACGAGAAATCTTAAATTTACCAAAGGATTCAATAAAATACTCACTGCTTTTGAACTGTTAGCTATAAGGCTAGCTGTCTTCTTGTACGTCTTTGTGAGGTAGTGAGAGAACCTTTCATTCTCGTTCTCTTTCGAGCCGAGCTGCATGAATTCACCTGTAAATCAAATGAACAAAGCGGATGCTGATTAATTCTGCTTCAGCATTTCCAACAGACCAAATCTTTTAAACTTTATAGTATAATTCCAATTTTTCCCTTCTTCTGCCCTTTATAGTAGAATCATTAACAACACTTCTCCAATTATTCAAACCGAGAATCTCATTTCCATGTCTTCCTAATGAGACAGACGTTTTGTGGGACTATGCATATTCATGAAAAGCATCTTTGTCACCTCCCGAGTCATCTACACCCTCCCTCGCAAATATCCTGTCCGAAATGTTCCTGTTCGTGAAGGGTACATGCGAAGGAGATGTTCTTCTGGTTCACAGAAATGCATCATACCTCGGTTATTACCCTGACTGTGGTAATAAGGGGCTGACACCGACGCTAATGTGCATAGTGTCTGCTATATATGACATTTGATTAGACAAGTTTTCCACCCGAACCATTTTTCTTGTACTTTCAAAACAAATGGAAGGACATCTGTGATGACTTGTTGATGGCTTATCACACTTCTAGGAGGATGTGGAAGAGGAGAGGGACACATACGTTGTTTTTTCAGTGAAAAAATAAATAATATGATGTGTTTTTTAAATACCAGGTCATGTCAAATGATCACATATTCTCAATTTGTTGACGCTTTTTACAAGATCACATTACATGTTTATAGTGGTCAGTCATTTTCTGTATTGAATTATTTCAAGGGCGTAGGAACCGGTGGGGCTGGGGGGTGCCAGCCCCCCCAGTGAAAAATATGGTGGGGCGGAAGTATCATTCCGCCCCCCCGCTCCGCAAGTCAGAAAACCCCTTTTTCATTTTCAAATGAGAAAAAAATCTCATTTGGAGCACCAAATTGCATCTAAGGCCAGGTGAAAATGCAAAATTATTTACAAAATTATTTACAAAATGGAGTGGGTGTTGAAGTGTGCTATATTGCACCAAATTGCATCTGAGGCCACCTGGAAATGCAAAAAAAATCCAAAAAAAGACCCCTCCCCCAGGCCGGCCATCAGTCTTCAGCCCCAGCCCCCCCACTCAAAAGTACTTTCCTACGCCACTGAAGTATTTCATTACATGCTTTGCATAGTCTTCTTGAATCTGAAACCGATGCCCAAAAGTAAGATGGATTGAAAGAAATGACTACCTTTGAAAACCGCTTCTGACCATATTTAGCCTTTTCTAATATCTGAGTACAATAAATACTAAGTAAAGAGGTAAAACTCATACTACTTACCTCTTACTAAATCTTCAATAACCTGAGATAACATGATGACCACTTCAGGATTACCTATTCTTGCTAAACTCATTGATGCCCTAGCTAAAACATAATCTCCAGCTAATATTGCCTGTTAAAAAAAGAAAATATGTAAAACCATCTTTAAGATAAATATTGCAATTGCAAGACCCCTTGTCTTATTTTATAGTCCTATTTTCTTCTTCTATTGTTCTCTTTTCTCTCCCTCCTCCCCTCATTACCCCCCCCCCCCCAAGAAGAAAAACATTTAAAAAGCAGATGAATCTCTTCAAAATTAAATCTACTGAATGTAAAGTAAATAAATAATCTGATTGCTCAAACATGTTTTTTTTTTCTTTGCAGCAGGTTCACAGGATTAATTTTGCTATTTAAGTTTTACCCAATTTTTCTGTTTCTAGTATAGTAAAATTATCTGCAACATGGTAAAATGATGAAACAAATGCACATTTTTTAACACAATTTGTAGATTGAAACATATTTTTGTCCTGTAAGTACTGAATGATAAATAAAAAATATTAATTCATGTCAAAAACCTTCAGCATTGCCAATGCCATTTGAAAACATACACAAAGATTTAAATCCTTCTACAAAGACACAATCAAGAAGCTATATTTGCATCACCAAAAACACTAAACTGTGATGGTAAACAATATAGGACATGTATATATTTAGGGGAGAGGGGGGGGCGATACGGGCAATAGGGGGGAGGGTAGTGAGGGGGATGGATCTTCTTACCTTCTTTTGTCCCCACATTTGGTTTATTGATGACTGGTTCCTCCTTGTATCTGCAGCATCTATGACATCATCATGCATGAGACTAGCTGTGTGTATCATCTCAGCTATCGAGGCTATCCTGAGTTGGGTAGGCAACAGTGCTCTGAAACCGTAAAGGCAAAAGAGATCATCTGATCAATGATAAAATTAATCCTTTTGCTTGTTTTACAAAAGCTCAAAGCTGTTGTACAGGAATACAAGACTTCAGGGACTAGATTGTATGGTACTGTATAGCTTTAGCACAGGACTATGCAAAAATGTTAAAAAATTGCATGGCAGATGCAACCATGTTATAACAGCTTTCATACACAGACACACTAATGATTTTGTGTATTTATTGAAAGGAAATCTAACTAGTGAATCTCAAAAGAGTTATGATAAAATGTAAGTACAAAATAATTCTTCAAGATTTTGTTTTAATTACAATATGTGTCGGTCTATACAGATGAGTGACAAATGTATATTCTACAAGGGGGTGGGTGAGGGGGGAGGGGTGGGCTCATGACAACACCTTCTACACATTTTGCTCAGCGAGTAGTCTGCTGTATCAACATGGCAGCCATGACGCCAATGCATATATATACTTTATTCCTACTGTAACTTATTAATTTTCCTTTAATGGATTGGTCTAGATATATCACAACCCAACTTTGTGTAAATATTAGTAAATGTGACACAAGTTAATATCTTTACAGATGATGAACACAAGTATGCAGCAGCTATTCAATTCAATGCAGGTAGGTCTTAGTGCTGACAATGCTATTACAAAAATATCTTATTAGTACCATCTCTCATAAAGTATGTCATCTGGAAAATCTCCAAAACTCACCGAGACCTTGACGAATGAAAGTTGCACGCCTTTGCAACTAATGCGACTACCATGGGACGGAATGCTTTGCCTTTCCCATCAAAATAATACTGTGATACTTTATCCACCTCTGGGGAGGCTACATTTAATTCCTGGGGAAAACAAAATGCATACCATATTATAGACATGTATTAAACTTTGAGGGAAAATGTGACAAAGTTGATCATAAGAGGAGGTTCAAGGGCCTGACATTTGATTGTGGGGGGATCTTCTTCTGAGGATAACTGAAACAAACAGACAACGGACACATTTCAGACAGATGGACAGATAGATAAAATGCAGATCCCTTTGATCGCACTAAACTTTGCTCTTTATAACGTCCAATTCAACACTTGAACTTCATTGCCTCTCTTCACCCAGGTGTATAAAAATGGGGACCTGTGCGGGTAACTTAAATATACTGTAGTTATGGGCAATGGTATTGTCGCTGTTAAACTATGGGTAGTCCTACAGGGGACATTTAGATGTGGCACACCATAGTACCCC
This sequence comes from Apostichopus parvimensis, assembly GCA_000934455.1. NCBI lineage: Eukaryota > Metazoa > Echinodermata > Holothuroidea > Aspidochirotida > Stichopodidae > Apostichopus > Apostichopus parvimensis. Next base: position 64,992 of record KN884220.1, read on the forward strand.
TGGAGGACAATGTGCACACCCAGGAGTGTGAGTGTGTGCCAAGTCTCCAATGATTAGGGTTTAAGAATCGATGTTTTAACTGTTGTAAAGTCCTGTGAGAAGGCCTTGCCTTGATACAAGACTGTTAACTTTTCAACTGCTGTTTTAACAGCCACAGTTTGGTCTCTTAAATAAAATAGATTAAGCAGAGAGAGTCCCGCCGCACCTTTCGTATATTCATATGCAGATCAGCCAGCTCACTTTGACAAAGCTTCTCGGGACTTTCTACTGTGCCCTTGGTAATTTCCGCTATGGTCGATGCATTCCTGTCAGGAAGAGAAAAGCAGCAGAAATAATATCACTTAAACCTCACTAAAACCTCACTTAAAACTCACAATCGTGTAATAACATAGTTGTGTACAGTATAATATGAAAGTGTATTGTAGGAATTTGGTCAAGCCTGAAAGGGGATAGGGAGATTGGTGGGGGGGGAGGTGGGGGATCCACATTGCTTGTCATTTTGTCAAAATCATCATGGTGTTTTGTTCACAAACAGTAACAGTACTAAATCTACCTGAATCAAAGAGTATTGAACAAATGTGGCCTTCCATAACTTGCGAAACAACCCTCATAGATCCCTGAAGAGAGCTGTTTTTTTTTTAAAGCTTACTGTTTCTAAGTGCCCTGCACATCAACAGTTCTCGGACAGCAAGCCTTCTCAAAGCAAGAATAAATCATACATGCATCCTTATTGCATTCACTGCATGATAGTTTTGTGTAACATCGAGAGTACAAAAGATAGATTTGGCAACAGCAGATCGCATCCCTCTTAATTTCAAGTGGCCCATGGTTGCACCATAGAGTCTGTGAACCAGGGAACTACTTTTCACAGGTTGTTGAACCTGGTTCTGAGAACCTTAATTTTACCCACGGTTGTGATACAATGCATATTGTACCCATGTACTGTACTGTATACTCATTGCAGGAAATATTGTATTGCAAGTCACACTTACAGAGCTCTATGTGCTTTGAGTTCTGTATAATACATTTCAATACCTTGGAGCAAAAAAAAAATAATAATTATAATATATATGTATCAAAACATGATGTCAAAACTTTTATCAAATATCTAATATTTACCATACATACTTAAAAGAAACTTCAACTGAGCTAATATGGTCACTCTAGAATCAGTTACTGTACCTTTTCAAAAGAGCTGCATTGCGCTTTTGACGATAAGTGTATACCTGAAAGGGTAGGAAAAGAATGATTTATACATTTCATGATTTTTCAGACAAGAGTTGGACATGAGGAAAACAACTCCATTAAAAAAATTCTACTTTCTTGAAGATGGAAACTGAAAAGTCTAATTTTCATATTAGGTCTTTGACCATTCACAGTATCAAAACCACATTTTCAAACCTATTGTGATAGTATATAATGATGTTGTTAAAGTTGTAGGCCCTATGGAACATTCGGTAGTTTAGGCCTAGCCTCAATTAAGGTGACTAGATGTCCTTGATTTCAGGAAACAGTCTGTGTATTTCATGTAACTTCCCGGGAAATGTCTCCAAATTTTATCTTGTCCCAACAATTTTCTCTAATTTGTCCAATGGCCCTGAAAAATTTCAATATATACCTGTCTGGCCTTAGAAACAGTTTTGACGTAGGGCCCAAGCATTGATTGTTTGCAAATTACAATTAAATTCATATAACAGATGAAGTCATCTCCAATCAGTGAATACTTTCAGTTGGAGGCTTAGTACAGTTGTTAATAAGGATATTGGCATTGGATTCTTACATCATGGGCATTCAGACAGATCTATTTCAGTAGAGTTCTTAACTTGACTGTTTGAAACATAGAGAAACTAAAACTCTAAAAATTTCACCCTACCTTTAAACATGTTTCGGTCCATATAACCCTTGATGTCAAAATGGACTAAAGGGAAAGGGGGTTTGGCTTACCAGTGGCAGTAATGTTTTGAGATCAAGTCCTATCTTTCGCTGGTATTTTAACTGCTACTTAGGTAGGCCTTTGTGAACTGACATTCAATTGAAAATAATATGAAAAGATAACACAACTAAAAACTCTGTGTAAATGATCTTACTAAAATTTATACAGTTAGGCCTTGGGTAACTGTTAGGCATAATTAGGCCTAATAAAGTAAGGAATGTAAAGTGTCCATAAACTTTGCTGCTGTAACGAAAATACTAATAAAAAGATGGAAGTATCCGACCAATGAATGATGGGATATGATCTGTATTTTGGCGACTTTTATTTTTTCATTTGTGAAACTGGAACTGCTTTTGCAACAAAGTAGGCTTGTCAAATTATACATGATCTGGCAAGTCTCGCTCCATAGTAGCAAAACGTATCCACCATTGAGGGTCATGTGAATGTGAGGTGCTTCCAGGTGCTAATAACATTTTGACATAACATTTGACCCTCTTATCAGTGCGAAGTGATAAGCATTCCGTAAACAACAGAACGCCACTATACTGGCATTTACGGAAACTTTGAGAACATTGCTTGGGTTTGGATAATAATGATGTGGAGATTTACTTTCTCATGAAGGGTTTGTTCTGCATAGAGCCTGGGCTACTATTTGAATATCTATTGTTAGTCTTATGGGTTGCAAAGGATGGTCAATCCTATCATATTAGGCACTTGTTTACGTGCACAAACAGCTAGGACACTTTGGGTTGCTAAGGAACAATAAATCAGGTCGTCTGCAGCTCATGTCTATACAAGTATGATGTAGTATGATGTACATTTTGTTGTCCTGATACTGATAGTAATGAATTCCAGCTGCAATTAGATTGTTTGAAAGAAAATAATCAAAATGGCAATTCTGGAACTGAAAATTGCAGTAAACATGTATTCACCAACACAAATGTACCACTTTGCTAAATTATGTTGTTCGTGTAGCTTTACCAGGAATGTCGTAGCATGACATTGGTTGATGTAAATTACTCATTCAATAAGTGCTATAACTGAGTTCATTATACACATCACACACTCCTGTTCTTTTTCTTTCTATGTTTGTGCATTGAAAAATTCGGTCCTGATTTATGTACGAGCCAATGAGTAGGTTAGGCTATAACAGGCCTAACAACATATAACGTCATGTCTACTAGTACTAGTACTAGGCTATTGCCTAGCCAATATTACAGTACTAACGTAGTAGGCCTAGGCCCAATGCTTCTTGCATTAGCCTAACGTTACATGTGAAATAAATTACAGCTAACATTGGCAAAATCGTTATTTAATTACTTTTGGGTAGTTGCAAGAGCGGCAGTCTGCAATTTTTCTTTCAAAGCCATAGCTGTAAGCACGATATGTTGATAGACGAGTGCAAATTTTCAAAATATGACAAAATACGAGAGGGTTACGCAACTTCACGCACGCTGCCATTTTGATAATGGGTGCTCACTACAAATTACGTTCCCACGGATTCTACAGCAACCTGTCATAAACATTACCCGAAGGGATAAAGGAGGGTTAGCCTAGATGGTATGGTAACTTAAAATTTATTTCCTATCTGAACGGCGTCGGTTCCTAGATATGGCGTGGCACTGGAAATCTTCGGGTCTGAGTGTTTGTGTCTCTAGTTTTTTTCCCTTTCCTATAGGGTCCTTGATGGGGACTTGAGTGTCCCTGCTGATCCTTTTTTACTACTAAAACTAAACTAAACTTCATGTGCCTTCATTTTACAGAACTTCTTCAGGTGACGGAAAGGACAAAAATCAGACGAGAAACCAAAACTAAAACTGTAGTTGCTTATATACAACGACTGAGAAAACATTGATGGTTGAGAAAAAGTACAAAGAGATAAAAAAGGATATTGAGTATAGTGAAATTATTATTTTGCAGATTTTTTGTGTATTTAAAATTATTCTTCTTTCTGTTCAAATTACCATACCAAGGAGGCAAAGCTTTGGGATGATCAATATCACCATCAAACCATCATGGAAGAGAATTCCTGTTGCCTGTCCTATAGGCCGACAATGGCTTAATCCCTATGGAACAGTTCCAAACAAAAATTCTTCGTGAATAACTTAACTTGTAGGATATATATGTACAACAGACAAAAAAAAATAAGCTAATAAGGCAAACAAATGTTCAAAGGTTAACCCTTCTGGTCTGGTTAGACTGCTGTAAAATTTGAATGCATGGATTTTGATGTACCAAAAAAATTCAACTTTTAAAAGTTGTATAATAAATCAAAATAAACTGTTTTGTGACAATCAAACCATTTTTTGTACTAATGCAACTTCTAACTCACTGTGCCTCCTGTTTGACACGTTTTAAAAACAACAATGCTATATCAAATTGGATAAAACCAGACCAGACCTTCGAGGAGCAACAAAAGCACTCAGCACAGAGACATGGTTTGCAGTTTTTCTTGCGTATAAACAGCAATACTGTTTCTCAAAGACATACAGAGGACAAGAAATTGATACATCAATAAGCACCACTGATAACAGTCTATATAATCTATTTCTTTCACTGGTACTGGCAAATAAGACACTGGTCCTCGCTATTCTCTTCCTACCCCAATTTAACCCACACACCCTCACCTCTTCCCTCCAGTCCTACTCCTGTTTAAAGCATAAAAAAAAATGTTAACGTTATTACTGAAGTAGACTTCACAATTTCATGTGAAAATTATTCATATATGACCTCAGCCTCTAACAGTTCCTCTAAGTCTTAACAAAATGGAGATAGAATCTTTTAACATTACAAAATTATCAACACGAAAGATCATATTCATACCACTGAATAATCACATGCAATTTTCAAAGCTTAAATAATGATTAAGTTTCATGAGGAAACAGTGTTTCAGCAAAACATAATTACATTGTATTGAAAATTGTGAGATTATCAAAATTTGAAATTTATTTTGTCTCTCCAAAAAACATTCAATCTATATGATAATCACTTCTTCATAGTTATACATGGATGAGAGAGACGTGACAAACTACCTATGTGGCATTAACAACACTTGGCAAAAATGTATCTCTAACTAATTCTTTACCAAAATCGAATTCCGCTTGAATACATATTGAAACTTAAGTAAAGGTTACATTGCATAAACTGCTGCAAGAACTGTTCTTACAGTAAGAATTATTACTTGCTTTGCTTTTACCCTCTTTTTGATTAATACAAAAGCATTCATTTATAGTCGTAGTCAAAGAAAAGAAAAAGAATCACTATGACATAATCTAAGAAAGTGAATTAAAATATACATATGGTAAATTCATATTTGGGTGCTGCATAAATCCTTAACAAGGGAACTGATACTGATTGAAAAGTTCTTGCTTGGCTTCATCTTTCATGCAATACTTTTGTGAGAGAAACCTGAAGAAGATGAGCATCGTGATCACGTAGAAATTTACAACGATTCACGGGAATCCTTCCTATTCTTTGTGCAGAGAGGGACTCTAAGCATCTTAATTAAAAGGGTTATTACAACAGCTGTAGTTAGTTGCTCCAAACAAAACTGCTGGAAATAGTCAACATCTTTGGGTGAAAACTACACCTATCATCATAGCATTTTTGTATCACAAAGATATGAATTTGTCAAATCCATCTGACGCAGCAGAATGAAAGACGTCCTCATGTTTAATTGAGCTGACGATATAGTTAAGTTTCTTTGTAACATACAAACCATTTAACCAGAGGAATATGTTTCTATCAAACAGTTGCATCTTGATAAACATTCTATATACAGAGAACATTGGCAGCAAAGCAAACATTACACACGTATTTCAAGGATGAATCAACAAGAAGATTAAAATAGGAAAGTCAAACTTCTGAAGGGCATCGTCCCTGATGTCATCGACGATTGCCAACTGTAATCCACCTCTTTGAGAAAGGTTTTAGTCAGACAAACTACAGTAGGTTACATTCAATCAACCATATTTAGGATCAAGATATTGAGGGGGTACTTAAACAAACTGTGTAGAATATTTTGGGTAAAGCAACTCTTAAGGTAACTCATACGATCCCTTAAATAATTACAAAAGTATACCACAAGGAATTATATGAGTCAAGCATATTATGAATTTGTGAAGTGAACATTTCACAACATTCTATGTCAAATGTTGTAGTCTGTTCACTGTGCGAATCTGTTGAGAAAGTCAAATCGTCAAATTTCCCTAACTGAATCACACTGAGATATAACTTTACAAGACATAGAAAGAGGAAGGCTTCTTAAAAAGAAACCCTATCAACTAAGCCAATGTACAGAATTTTTCAGAAATTTGAAAAGATTTTTTTTGCTGTCCTAATGCTCCGTTTGGCTTTTGCTTTAGGCAGGCGCCTATTTCTCTCTCTTTAAACGATCACTCACCATCGGACAATATTTCGATAACCTCTTTATCACCGTTATCATCCGTATCAAACAGCTTCCTTTGCCTCAGTTTGAGATAGACAAACGACTCACAAGACGAGGCACCTTTGCTGCAGCTGACTGTGTGCCAAGCCATCACAGGGCACTTGAAGGTGGAAAAGTTGCACTTCCTGCATGTCATACGAAGTTGACCGTCGCTTAGGCGTTCCTTCTTCACTGGATGGATCTTTGGCGGGGCTTTGAATGAACTGTGGAACACGATTGTGTGCTGTGCAAATGCAGCACTGCAGAATGTGACATAGCTACATGAAGAACACATCATTTTGGTGTTGAGGTGAGATTTGAGATTGTCGTACCCCCCGCCGCACTCTAGACACTCCATCAGGGGTATCACTTTGTCTGCCCTGGTACGAGTGACGATAGGAACAGAGACCTGGGCGGGTTTCGGCTTCTTCGAAACCACTTTTGGTGGTTTGGTAGACGGCTTGGTAAAAATGATCGTCTTGTAAGGAGGCAGGCCATCCTTGTCGGTTAGTTTCAGCTTCTTATGGTCGGTCTGGTGATGTTCATTTCTCTCCGTGGACGAGAGGAACTGTAATTTACAGCACGGACAGTTGAAGGTGCCATGATTCTTCAGGAGTATGGCGTAGTGACGCTGACAGTGTTGCAGGTACGACCTACTGCACCTGAGAATCTTGCAGCAGTAAGGGCAGAGAAGGGCTTTGGCACCTTTGTGCACCGACTTGAAGTGCAGCATCACGTCCTGGTAGTTAGATGTGCGGTAGTGACACACCTTACAAACGTAAGGCATCGAGAGAGGGTCGTGGACCCCTTGCAGGTGAGACTTGAGAACGGACTTGGACTTGAAGGAGTAGTCGCAGATCTTACAGTAGTACTTGTTGACCGTCGAGTGGTGCCTGTCAAAGTGAGACTCGAGATCCGGTCCCGACTTGAACCGTTTAAAGCAGTACTGGCAGAAGAGATGGCTGTCTTTCATGGATTGCCTGGAGATGTCAAGGTAGCTCTGAATGTGTTCCATGTACAGGATGTTATTGGGTAGCACGCTATCGCAATGGAAACACTTGATCCTGAACTTGCGATCACCGTCCTCATTATGAGTCACCTTCCCCCGTTTGAACCCATAGTACTTGTCGGACTTGCTCCCGTTGTCCAACATGTGCCTCTTCTCGGCCGACGTCGACGAGGCATCGTCCTCGTGGGGGCGCTTCAGTGGGGGTTTGGAGACGGTCTTGGGAGGTGCTTTTAAGGGTACCTTCGAGGCAACTGTCATAGGTGTAGTTAGTACAGACTGCATGGTGATCTTAGGGAATGGTTTGACAGCTGTTATCACCGGTGCGGGCTTAGATATCTGTGTCGGAGCTTTGTACGGTTGATACTGCTTCGGTTGGAGTTGCTTTATCATAGGAGACTGTGCGTTCATGACGGGTGTGACAATTTTCTTCACCTGCTTCGTCTGGGGTGCAAAACGAACGTTACCGACTGAGGTCACAGGCGCACCGACAGGATTGGCAATCGGGGACTTTGTGACAGGGAGAGTTGTCACAAGTCTGGTCACTCCGTTGTTTGATTCAGATACTTGCTGTTCCATTGCAGAGGATTCCCCTGAAATCAAGCAATAAAAAAAATGATTTTAGCTTGATAAGTGACACAAGTACAATTTGTGTGGCAGACAAATAGATTCTGAATAACTACTCGTCCAGATCTATTGACAGAGACTTTTGGGAAATCAAGTCACCTTTTATCATCATTATCATGTACTAATGAGTGCCACATGGAGAGCAGCTTGGGGGGTATTTGACCCACAACTTGTTCACAATTTACTAAACATGTGCCCACGACCGTTTTTTACAAAACAACCTCCTAATAGACGTATACAAATATTCATTACATGTACTGAAGCTTTCATTTACACAAATGAGCTGGCTAGCCTAACACAAGCAAATCATTGACTGTATATTAATTGCAGCCTATTAGTTCTATTAGCATATTACTAACTACTAACGAGTAACATTTGTTTGTGTATTAGATGTTCATGAAACGAATCAATCATGGCAAAAGCAAGGTCGTAGAAATACAATAAACACTAGACGTACTCAATAGACCTAAGCCATTAGGACTTCGATATAACGCACGGTATGTTCCTAAAAGTTTCGCTAACTGTTCTCAAAATTTCAATGTAACCTGTTTTTCAAAATGACCAATCAGTGTTCATGTGGGTATTTTCTGTCACGTCCGATTCCTGATTGACAACACGTAATGGTCCATGCCAACTTTGAGCTTGGATTTTCCGTAAACTGTGCGATGGTTTTTAGTAAGGTTCTTTGTTTTTTTTCTTTGTACAGTAAAGTTTCATTTACATTTTAAAGTTTTTTTTAAGTTCTAATTGGAAAGCTGGCAAGTGTTGCAAAAATGACAGATTTTCGATGCAATATGCAAGTTCATCTTTCATCATTCGTAAAGGACTATAATGCACTGTAGTGATATATATCATTTGCACACTGGTACAGTATATGGGCGGTTAGTTATCCAGAAATTTCACACATATTGCACAGTACTGAGGTTACCGACTTGACCTGTATGTATGAAATGCATGTACAGTAGTAGAGAGGACAAGCCCGGCTAATCGTTGGACAATTAGTCGATTTGCTGACAAAATGTTCATCCTTTTTACAATTTTTTTCTTCTGTTTTTCCTGCAAAATATGTTTGGTACATGTCTGGAGTAGCGTACGGCTCACAACTACTGGTATGCAGGCATCACTTTGGGGTGATATTTTAACACAATATGCTCCTTTAAGTGTATGTTGAACTTGATAAAACCTTTTAGCTGTTTTTCTAGCTTAACTTGTTTCAGTTTATTTCATTGTCGAGCATATGGATGGACATCTCAAACAGCTGCTCTCTGTCATAACATTTTTCAAACATATCACTGTCATTATAATAGTTATTATGAAAATACCCGCTGCAACAGTGACACATTAAAGAAAGCCTAAGCTGGAGGAATAAAGTGAATGCATGACTGTAAAAACAATAAAATTATCTGAAGTTAGTATAAAACATTTTTTTTATTGTTTAGCGGACAGATTGTACAAGAACAATCTTTTGAGATCATTACCCTACAGGAGAGGAGCAATGTGGCTTAATATATTCTTGACATTCCAAAACAGTCCTTTTTTATTCATATGAGCAATTTCATCTGTTGTTCAATCTTGCAAGGTCTGACAGTCACCATCTGACAAACTCAGTGCAAAGATTGCAGAATTTAGGGACAATAAGGTACATGCATGCCCTCTTCCGACATTTTAGTTCTACTGACGTATCAGGCAGTAAATAGAGATGCAATGTTTAAGTATTGTTTGCCTTTTTTTACACCAAATGTTACCATCGCAAAACAACCTACCATTCTTCTTATTGTAAGTAACGCCGAGACCGGCATAAAACTGCCGCATCTCTTGCTTATAATTCTTCAAATCTTCTTCATGTTTTTTCTCTGCCTGTTTGTGTTTTTCAAAGATGGCCTTCTGCCACGGCTGAAGTTCCTCATCGTAGCAGAGTAACAGAACGTCCAAGCCGTGTCCCACAGACATGATGGATAATGAAGCAATCCTGCAGAAGGGAGGGGAAAAAAAACATTGTTCAATGCAAACACTGTACAGTGGGATACACAATGTGATAAGCAGGGACATGATGTATGCAACATAAGAACATACTGTTACAGCTATGTCATCTATACAAACATTAGCAGTGCAGGACAGGGTGCAATTTAGAGAATCACAGGGCAGGAGTGTATATTCCCCAACGAACAGATGAGAGTGTTATTTAGTATCTCACCAATGTCTTAAATACTGAGTTGCATGTAGGTGAGGGCAGTCCATTCCTTACTACACTACTGTGCTGTATGGCTGACCAAAGCTGTACAGTATTTTGTAAAACCATTGAAAGAACATGACCAAACCTCAAAACTTTCTGAAATCAGCATTTTAGAAAAATAATTTCAACAGAAGATTCACACAGAGAGATGATAGTATTAAATTATAAAAGACAAAAATTCTGGGGCTTCAAAATTGCTGCAAAAAACCTTGAACACTAAATTACACCTTGCATAATTCGCGACTATTTGACAATTTGGAACATATTTATTCTCAAATTATGTATGCATGTTACTGCAGAGTGGTTAAATGCTTCATTGTAACAAAAAGTAATGAAAGGTAGTACTTTAATTTGGATTGTCGACATGATTTGAATCAACATAACAATACACAAGAGGTGGCCAAATTGATTCTTTGTGCAATTTCCTACATGTTAATTGGTATTTTGTCCAATGTACAAAAGTTGAGCAGAACTTTTAAAGAAAGTTTGATAGCCCCTATGATTTGTGGCAAAAATTTGCAGACATTCATTCACCTGCACTGTAGGCCTACTAGTTTGTTACGACCTGGCATACTGTATGTATCCTAACACACAAGCCCATGTAACGTTTTATGCAATTTACCATACTGCACTCTAGTACTGATAGTCGACTCTTACTTTTGTAGTCGATTAATCGAATAGCTCTTCTTGCGATTACTCGGTTAGACTTATGACGTCCTCACTGTCATTTTTACATTGCAGAAATACAGTCAAAACAAATCTTTCTTCATGGTGCACTGTCTTTATTTGTTCTATCGTGTCTTAACGTGTGGTGTTTAAATCATGTTAAAACATCTACCAAACAAAAACTGTGAACAACTTTCAATCTACAATATTTCTTAAAATCCTTCATACAGTAATAAATCAAAAACTTTTGAATGAATCTATGAGGCTACTACAACTACTAGCACTAATAAAAGCAAACGTGTAAACAATGAATACATGTAACACGTTGTAGCGGTGATGATAAGTATGCAAGAGTTTTCTGTAGATCTAGGATGTTCAACGTTCTAGGCTAGGCTCTAGCCTAGCGCAATAGCAGGCACATTGAAATTAAACTGTACACAGCAATCGACACTCGATCAGACTTCCGATAAATGTGAACCAGGCCAGTAATGAGTAATGTAAACATGTTTGATAGAAATGATAAATACTTTGGCTATCGTAAAAGATTAATAACTTACGAATTTGCGATTATGCGCAATGATCAAACATTGCTAGGACTGAATGTTGCACTGTACAACTAGCGTATTACTGACAAGACAAAGAAAACGCATAAATCTAACCGGAGCAGGTGCTTGCCGATTTTTAACATAACACATTTCTAGTGTAGCATTGTGAGAAACTGTACTTTTGCAATATTTGCTGACAAACTGCTTTAGTCTTGTTTTTGATAGGTTAGGCTACTTTGCAAAAGCAGATGTGTTGTGCTAGCTTGTAGTCGAAACTTAGGATTTGAGCGCAATTAATCGAACTTCAACAGTGTAATCGCGACTACTTGCGATTAATCAGTTACGACTATCAGCACTACTGCACTCATTGCACAATATGGGTGGTAACAGAAAAATGTGAAAACCAAAATCAATGACACATTTTATTCAATATCAACAGAGAATTTTTATACTGGAACAAGTCAACCTGTGGGCTTACATATAGGCTTGAACTGGAGAATCCTCCTTTTGGTTAATATTAGGCCAACACGCTAACTGATTGGGCCATGTTAGTCTCCACATATTGCATGAACCATTAACTGCTAAAAAAAATACCATGACACAACACTAAAATTTATGAAACAGTTACCCTTCCTTAGGTTAATTCACATCCTTGTAGAATTGTAACACATTATAAATAAATGTATACACAAATAAACATTTATGCTAAGAATTTTAACAAATGACAATGCTTTAATGCAATGTACAGCCAAATCAGGACTGTTATCTACAGTAGCTGTGCTTAAGCTATGACACGTACAACAGGTGGAGTACACAATTTCATCTAATGTTGGGATTTTCCATTGTTCTACATGGTCATTGATTTTGTAGAATGTTATTAAGTTGTTGTTGTATCAATCATAACTAAATAGCCACAACATTTTCCCATAAATGGAGACCTTAAAAAAAAATGCACATGCTGTTACATCTGCACTCCAAGCCAGAAGAGCATTGCATCAACACTGAAGATTAGCTATGCATATGTGTCCACTGGCATTAAGAACATGATTAATAGATTTTGCGCTTTCTGGGTAGAGCATTAAGCATCAAAACATTGTTGTCAATGTTCTGCAGTTAAGTTTAATTCGACAAACGGGACCTGAGAATCCAGACAAAATAGTAGGTCTACAGCTAGTTGATGAAGAAAAAAATTGGTTGACCTTTTGAAATGCTATTCTCTTGAAACATGCAAAACTGACCAGTTTTGCACCGTGTACTGTAATGCATAAACACTGATCAAAATTTAATAAAAAACATGTGCTTAAGGAGTATTATCAGCACATATGTTAGGCTAGTGTTTACACTATACAATTGTACACGTTTGTGTTAGGAAAAGGCTGAAAGAGGGCGACAGGTATCTTCTCTGCAATGACTCTTTATCTTACCGGTACTACATTCTTAGACATGTTTACAATCCTTCTATTTACGCCTTGCTCTGTACGGTAGTAAGGCACGGCCTAACCACCAGTGATACTTACTATGCTGGTCTCAAGTCACGGCGAAAAACGTTCACAAATGACCACGACACATCTTACTTGTACTTGTATGTGAAGCATGTTCATCGGTGATTTGACAATTCTATCCACACGCTAGCCTAGCCCTACGTCAATCATAAAGTGCTACGAAGCCCTGCAAATCAACGAAACCATGCACACAAAGAACGCCTAGTGTTATCGCTGCCATATATTTATACATAACGAACACACTATACTAACGAAGGCCTCATGCGAACATATTAATGCCGAATTAAAACGTTCACGTAGCTTAGAAAATGCTTCTTTTTCAACACATGAGATACATATTACCTCAAAATAAACACATGATTAAACCAAGAGTAATATTTTATACAACTGTTATGAACAATAGACATGTCGAGTCGTCCACTTCGTGAAAAAGCTCGTGTTTACTTACAATTACAACGTTACTTTCGCTCAGCTGCTTGGTCGCCCGACACGAGTTGCGATGCAGGCTAGCTGCTTACAAAGGTTTAGTGTACCATGTACAGTATAGTGAATATGTGGATAGTGCATAGAAGCTGTTGTCGATGTATATGTACCGTACACTAATTGATCTGCGGACGGAACGGCGTTGGGCTTTACGATGAAGAGATACTGTATTCTATCGTACTTGAGGTGCGTGATAGTCCTTTCATTATATAGTCAGGGCTACAGTTTTCGCGGGCGGATGTATAGTGTGGAGGCGGAGGGATACTTTCTACACCGATCTTATACGTAAGGCTTATTTGACAAAGGAAACTTCCAACAAATTTAGCCGATTCGCAGGCGTTATGGTGGAATATCAATACGCTGAACGTTGAAGCGTTATGTTTCGTACAGTTTAGTGCCTAGGAAGGCGCAAGCTTTGTTTAATGGGGCTCGGTTTCTACGTCTATCGTTATCGAAAACTTAAATCATTTACATTAGACTAAGTTTAAGACTTTTATATTGCACTGTAAAATAACATGTTTCCAAACTTGGAATTACTGTTGCCGTTATGGAAATGTCTTGCGGTAGATATAGGTGACCCATAAAACTGCACCCCAAAGCTGTTAAATGCATCATTGTTACATCATGCGGCGGATCCAGGGGACGAGGGTGTATGGTGACCGGAAGTTCATACCTGGGAGAGAAGTAAAAGCTATCCAAGCGTGTGGTTATATGTCTGATGCATAGGCATTTTTTGTTAAAAACACCTTCTTCGCGGCTAGCCCACTTTCCTCAAACTTAATATAAAGGTTAGGGGTGAACTTAATTAAACGAAATTTAAGTTGTTTGCAATAACCCCAAAGGGAAACCTTCAAAAGACCTCTTCATATATTTAATGAACATGGTTAGCGTTATCATTATATGTCAACTGAGGTGAAAGGTCATGGTTAAAATGAACAATTTAAATTTCTGTTAAATGTTTGTACTGTTTTTCAAACAATGCAAACGAAGTAGCCAAATTTGAAACATTCTTGGTCCCCATGTACGAATCTGAACCTTAATTGGAATGGCATAGAAAGTGCCATTTTGTAAGTATTTGTAACTCTACCTAGTAAAGGGCTCGGCTGATATTTCTCACACTTGGTAGGGAGGTTCACTGTGAAGGGAACTTGAGTTAGGGGAAGGAAAAGTTGTTTCCTCTCACAGAGGTTGGACTTGGAATATATTTCGAAAACCATTTTGCGTACTAAGTCAATGTGGTTGCTGCATATAGACAAATTGACGAGACGGCTTATGTGCAAAGACAACGGAGCAATAAGAGTTACTTTCTAAGGGATTTGACCTCGAGTAAGCTATGTAGACTGCTCAGTCTGTCCTGAAGAGACTATTCCTACGGTGTCGATTGCCCAAGATAGGGAGAGATTGCGGAGAGAGGCTTTCAATTGATGTGCATTCATTATTAGGCCATCTTTTCTGGGGGTTTTTTTTCAGCACTCAGGTGAATAAATCTGAAAATCAATTACATATCAAATGGACTGTACCATTACAGGATAGGTAATAAGCATGTTTATTAAGGATATAACACTTCTCCCACGTAGATAATGAATCAGGCTGCTCCAACGAATAGTTCATTTCTAAACATACTAAGATTGTTAAGATTTTACGAATGCCTCTTTAAGCAAATGAGTACGCTACTCAAGTGATAAATACTTTTCAACATGCAATGAATATGACAATAAACAAAGGCTAACAATTAAAACTGATTATACTTGAGATCTATTTCTTAACAAAATCCTTATACCAATCTTGTGTCTTTGAGCACTCATGCATCTGAATATCCATGACATATGAAATTTACCGTACCATTACAGTTTAGGTAATAATAATGCATATCATGGAGCTATTACCGAAATAGCTCCATGTGTATATTAAGTATATAACATAGACCCTTCTCGGAACTGACGACTTCACGCAAAATAGCTCATTTTACGAGACCACATGTAAACGTTCATCGGATGATAAACGGGATATAAAAGGATTGCTCGCGATATACAATTTCACTTTGTCGCCATCAATTAAAGGGCATCTAACCAGAGATGTATCCACAGGTACATACATTTTGCATGTGACGTCATAGAATATGTTGTATGTCCGCACGTGCTCAGTGTGTATTCCCTTTCTAAGTGACCCGGTGATGCTCACCTGACGTAACATCGCCATGCTCATACGGTTACAGCCTCGATGTAAGGGGAATGGAGTGATGAGTGGGAATGGAGTGATGAGTGGGAATGGAGTGATGAGTGGATCGAATTGGTTTTGGTTTTCTTGCTCCGCTTCTCTATTGGAGTGACTTTTCGT